>JADRCD010165898.1:0-27853 GCA_019843815.1 Montemys delectorum | reverse complement strand
GATAAGGCTGCTGATACAGGCACGCCACGGTAGCTAAACCTGCACTGGAACAAAAATGTCTTACAAGTGTCCTGAGCATGATCTGTGTTACTCACCAGGCCGTAGAGCATCTCATACAGGACAGCCCCAAGACACCACCAGTCCACCGTCCTGTCATATGGCTGCTTATGGAGAACCTCAGGAGCGAGATACTGGAAGGACAACACCAGAAAGAGAGGTTAGCTCTCAGAGCCAGACAGTCCCCACAGCAAGCATGCGCTTTGAAAAGGCCAGAACCAGAGTCAACCTGCTCCCCACCACCCCGTCGTGTGTGTGTGTGTGTGTGTGTGTGTGTGTGTGTGTGTGTGTGTGTGTGTGTGTGTGTGTGTGTGTGTGTGTGTGTTTGGATTTCTTCTTAGTTAAAACCTCCGTACTTTGTGAGGTCAACTGGTCCCCTGTGTGCAGAGTGATATATTTAGGGAGCAACTTGGTACCTAGTGGTACCATGAGGATCTCTTACAACATAAACAGCTAATTGAATAAAAACTAGCAAAAGGCCTTGGGAATCCTCAGGGTGAACCAAACAATAAACAGTATCTGTCTTGCACTGAGCTGTACTAAGGAACTGCTTAAAGTTTACTTTTCCTTTTGCATTTGAAAGCACGACGGCATTGTGTGTCTCACGGGGGCACTGAGACAGACCGCCTACCTCAGGGGTGCCACAGAAGGTGGACGTTGTCCCGTTGTGCTCGATGTTCTCCTTGCAGAGCCCAAAGTCAGTGAGGACGATGTGTCCCTGTGAGTCTAGGAGAATATTCTCTGGTTTTAAGTCCCTGTGGGAAAAAAGTGGTTTACACAGGTTAATTTGACTTCATGACAAATCCCCTGTAAAGACTGCTCAGGGTGTTAGGATTGTTAATCCACTCCTGTCCCATAGCCAATCACAGAAAGGAGCCTTTGTTGAGCTGTTCTGGATTATGAACCACCCTCTTGGTACAGGGAGTCAAGACAACTCACATGCTAGGGAACTGCTGGAAGTGACCAAAGTCCACATAGTATCTCATTATTTTAGCACCCCAAAGGCTCAGCCTGGCCCCATCTTTCCCAGCAAAGTAGCTTTGAATCTTTGGCTCACCTATAAACGATGTTTAGGGAGTGCAGATAACCCAAGGCACTAGCTATTTCAGCTGCGTAGAAGCGAGCCCGTGGTTCCAGGAAGCAGCGCTCCCTCTGGAGATGGTAGAACAGCTGCAAGAGACAAAAGTGAGGCTAAGTGGGGTCGTTTAGTCAGGCCTGACTTATGAGAGCTTGTAGGAAGCTGCCTGAAGTAGCTTAATTCTAACTTGGCAAAGTTCATGGAAATGCTAATTCTGGTAATTTCTCAAGTATCTTTTTTTAAAAGCTCCCATCAAACCCAAACCAAGCAAGGCAAACAGGAGCAGCCTCACCCCCACCATCAAGGTGTCCGCCTCAGCTCACCTCTCCACCATTAATGTAGTCTAGGACAAAGTAGAGTTTGTCAGCGGTCTGGAATGAGAAGTGGAGACCCACCAGGAATGGGTGCTTCACATTCTTCAACAGGACATTCCGCTCCGACATGATATGCTTCTCCTAGGAAAGGGAGGACATTCAGTGGCAAATTCAGATTTCAACAGGGCAGCAAACCACGGGGTAAAAACTCTTGACTGAGCCTTCGAGCCGCGGCCACCAGATGTCACCCTTACCTCCTTCTTCCTCAGGATGGCTTTCTTCTGTAAGACTTTGACTGCATAGAAGGCTTCCTCTGCCTTGTGCCTGGCCAGAAGAACCTGAAAGGTCAATCAGACCGTCACTTCCCCATCCTCATCCAGGGAGAAGATAAAAGTGAATGCATGAAAGAGCCTAGTTACAAAAGTTTCAGGGTTGAACTTACCTTTCCAAAACTGCCCTTTCCGATCACTTTCAAGAAGTGAAAGTCAGAGGGTTTGGCGTGGGGATTGGAGGACGGACCCAAGTTGATTTGTTGAGAGGGACTTGGCTAGAAAACAAAACATCGTCCTTTAATACGCAAGCTGCACACAGCCTTACTGTTAACACATAAAATACTTTATGAAATATGTCTTTCAAAACATTCCAGTGACTCAGTACTTAAACACTTAAGCCATGTTGTGAATAGACAATCCCGCCTTGACTACAGGAAAATACGGATGCATTTACGATTTTGCTTCAGTCAAGATGAACTTACCGGGGGAGAGGGGTTGGCGTTCATAAGCTCGGGCTCCGGCGGTTGGGACATTTTCAAAATGGACTGAACTTCAGCGCTGTGGAGAATAAAGGGCCGCTTTAGAAACTCTTAAATTCGCCACCAGAGGGCGCACTGACATAGGTTCTATTTCTGACTCAACTGTTCGGTATTTAAACCGAAAACATCCGAATGAATTACTTACAAAAAAAAAAAAAAAAAAAAAAAAACGGTAAGTAAGGAAAACAACCCAGTTAAATACAAATTAAGATCTGTTTATTGAGGGCGTGTGGATTTTGCTACACATTCAGGAGAATTAATCTTAAACCTCCGGGCCAAAGTCGACCCATAAAATAGTATTTAAGATGTTTCAAATAAGCAAAATGCTCAAGACCAGAAGAGATCTACCTCGGAGGAAAGACTGACTTCAGCAACCCCCACCCCCGCCTCATGAACAAGTAGTAATAAGTCTTGGCTGCTGGTATATTTAAACAATTCTATTTTCCCCAATAACCCAAAACTTACTGTTTGCATGCATAGGAGTTGCTGGCAATCTTCTGAATAAAATCATTCAGGCCCATCCTTCTCTGTTTCATAAAAGCTATAATTTAAAAAGAGGAGAAAGGGGACGGAGGTTAGGGAGCTCTGTAACGTCCGACGCCACACGCTAATCTGATCCTGAATCTTCAAAACCCACTCCGACTCTCCTACACAAGTCCGGTGATTTTCCAGCACTCACCGATGAGAATCGCTACCATTCCCCTCATTCTGGAGTAGGTGAGGGTGCTTCGAGCAGCCTCGGTTTTGACGGTCATTGCCCCGATGCCCCAAAAGTGCCCAAAAGAGAGAGACGGGAGCAGGGAGACCGGCTCAGCCAACAGTGCGCTCCGACCGCGCGACCCGCTTTATAAAGCCTATGCCGCGAGGGGGCGGGGCCGGCAGACGGAGGAAGCGGCTCAGAGCCCGCCCGCCTCGAGGCCCCGCCCACGGCGAGGCTCCACCCCCCCCGGCCCCAGCAGCCCGGCAAGCTGCAGACGGAATTAGGAGAAGATGGGCGACTGGCCGCAGGGTCCAGAGTGAGCCATGCGAGCCGCCCCGGGCAGGACCCAGGCTTCCCTGTGCTGTGTGGGCAGGACCCCGTACCGGGCTGCACTCGGCCTCGGTCTGCCTGGGCCGGAGGAGGGCACTGGAGGGTTGGAGAGCCCGGTGATTTTCCATTTCCTCTCCCGTGCTTCCCGAGTGGACACCGCAGGGCACGGTCACCGCCGACCTCTCCCCTCCTCGGTGGCCCATCCCCGGTCCGGCGCGCAGCCTTCAGGTTCCCGCTCGTACCCGGTCCGGACCTCCACGCACCCCAAGTCCCTGCCAGCTGGGCGGCGGCACTTACCCAGTCCGCTCAGCAGGACGGACTCGCTCCTTTTCTGCGCCTCCGCCCGCTTTTTGTGGCGGGGACGGAGCAGGGACTCGAGCCGAGCCCGAGCCAGCGCGCCCTGCATCTCACCCATGGCTGCGGACCGAGGGGCGCGCAGCGGGCGACGGCGACCGGCGAGCACTGACGTTTCCTTGAAGGAGCCGCCGTGACTCAGGCCGGCAAGATTTCCTGCCCCAGTCCCAAAACAAACAAATGGCCCTTGTGCACGGCCGAGTCGCTTCCGAAAACGCCTTTTTTGTGCTTTTAGCCAAAACCAAGCAAGGCTGAAAAATCCCAGAACTTGGAAGAGGAGGAAGGAAGGCAAGGGGGGGGAGGGGAGTCAGGAATGTGTAGGGGAGGGGGCGGAAATAAGTACAATCTTCATTTCACTTTTTTTTTCCAACTAATCTCCGAGAACATTCTGTCCTTTCCGCATAAATTTTGAGCCTTGCAAATTTTAATCCTAGCCATGCCAAGAACACGTGAGGTGGCAAGTTAAGAGGGAGCAGGGTCTCTCTGGGGCCGACCTGGAGTGACCCTTGCCCGGGTGCTTGCCCCTCTCTCACAAGAAAACTGTAAGATTGCATTGCACGGTCTTAAACCCCGTCTGTTTTTTCCTAATCCCCACTACCCTCCTTTGGGCTACCTGATGGCTGATCCAGGTAGACCTAATTTTTATATCATCTTGCTTTTTTTTTTTCTTTTTTTGCAGGTTTACATAACTGAAACCCTTTAACTCTTTAAATACTAGTAAGAGACTCATCTCAGAAAGTTGGAAACAGAGGGAAGCTGCAGGAGGCAGCCTGAATTGGGCAGGAGTGAGGTGCCTTGCTGTAACCCCGCCGCAGGGGGGATGGCTGGCGCTGCAGCTTGACCGCCAACTTGGCGACGTGCGCCAGCGCTGGCTGGGAAGCCGGGAGCACCGGGTTTGGGCCAGGGTCGGGAAGGCGGCTACTTGGGCCAGTACCCGGTGCTCGCTGTGCTTTCTGCGCTGACTGCCCTGCCATGACCCCTTGCTGCGAAAGGCCTAGCATTTTAGAACTGACACACTACAAAATACCAGTTGTCAGGTCAGGAAAAGCATGTGAAGCGCTTTTCCCTCCGTCTTGGGCGAGTTTGTTTTTGTAGCGGCCACTCCCATCATCTAACGAGATCTCTAGTCTCAGCTGCTTCTTGGTTTGCTCACTTCGGACAGCTAGAAACCAGGAGAGCGGGACGCACAGCTCTGGAGACAAACTTTTGCTTAGTGGACATTCTTTACAATGCACTTAGGGTGCCTAAAATTGGCACTCCAAACTAAAACAAGGTGTAGGCGATTCCAAATCATAGCAACCAGCCCATGCTTTTTCTGTACTTGGATTCTGCATAAACTATGAATTTGCCAGCGAGTGCTTCCAAACCATGTGGTACCAGTCGTTTGTTTACCCCAGTCCTGCCCCGCCCCCACCACACCTGCCCTGCAACTTCCCCTCCAGAAAACGTTTGCTTCGAAACACCAATCTCCACAAAGATTCTTTGCTTGTTTGTTTTAAAGCATTAAATCTGGAAGTCTTCCAGAGACCCTCCCTAGTACATCACCTAGCATTTGGAGCTTCCTCCTGCCTCTCCCGGGTATCTCTTTGTTTTACCCATCACATCCAAAGTACAGTACTCAAAACACAAACCTTTCCAAGGGGATCTTAAGGCCTCCTCTTTCATTCTTCACAGTTCTGCACAGGTGAAGGCTGGGGCACTTTATGGAGGTCGCAGGGAGAACTAGTTACGGAAAGAGTTAGCCTCTAGGCTATGTGCCTCTGTTGAGACTGGAAGCTCCAGATGACAGGGGAGCTCCAACCAGAGACTGCTTACTATTGCCGGTCTGTTCTGAGTCCTACTTTATATCTAAAGGGAATTTACATACAGGAAGGGAACAAGCTGCAAAGTTCACCACTGGGCTATTTATTCTGCCGTTGCAACATCATCCAGAAAATTACAGTCATCAGCGTCCTAGGCTTATTTCACCAGCAAGACATACAAGAAATGTAACTTAACTGATTATCACCACAAATCAGTCCAGAAAAAAAAATGTAAAGCACATGCACAGGGTCTGCTCTCCCTGGGAAGCTCTGGCACGCATTCCAAAAGGAACATGGAATTCAAGTCAGAGGCCTCCAAGTGCAATAAAGAGAAAGCTCAACCATATATTTGTGGTTGGAACAGAAAAGGACCAATTTTGCATGTGCCCCTTCCTCCCCATGCCCGGAATGGTCAGCGATTGGAGACGGATGGTTTGCTAACCTTATCATTTAACAGAGAGGGAATCAAGTTGTTGAGACTGGCTTTTCTTCCAACCGGATACCTGATGGGTGGAGCAGGCGCCCCCAGTTCTGTCCCAGCAACCTACTAAGACTTCCGAACAGGAAGGTGACACATGGCAGTGGAGGGGGGAGGGAGTTTGGGGGGAATTGTACGATGCTCCTGTTAACCGGGCACAGGCTTGAGGCTGCCCGTTGGCAGCTATTCAACCACTTGATCTAGCCTGCCTTCCTTGGTCCAGGTAGTTCTGCTACCAGGAGGTTATGGGCTGCTTCCCAGAGCCTCCCCCCTGGGTAAGTGGCCGGACTTGCCTGACCAGCTCCGTGGATATGCAGGCTAGAGGGCGATCAAGTTCTCTGGGAGAACTCCAGAAGGTCGGATTGCCCCGGAGCTTTAATGTGTCCCAGAGCATGGCCCTGCCATTCTTCAGAATTACAGAGCCAGAAAGCACAGAGCGTTGATGGGAGACCGGCTTACTAACTAGCCCAAACTCCCCAAGCCAGTGGTCTCACAGGTATGTCAGTATGGGTAAATACTGATAACCAAAACTCTGATGGAACTGGCTTACCAGAATGTAAACAGAACATATCTGTTACTGTTTTAGAAAGCTGCCTTGTTCCTATTGCTGCTGGAATACACAAACACTGAAAAACGACAGTTTAATATAACTTACTTAACGCAAAGCCTCACAGAAGTGTATGGTTTCTCCATATACTAGAGGAACTGGTTTGAAATGCATTGCCTACATAAATATTCAGATACATCTACTCTTGAGCTCCTTATGCCTCAAGTCTTGATGACCTAGATAGATACTTCATTGATAACAAGAAAATATCATTTCGTATTGCTCCAGCACACACATGTGCAGTTTAGCTTTCCCCCAGCCTTTTATGCTCATTGGTGATATAGGTAGAAAGCTTTCCTTGGAGAATCCTCAAACACACAGAAGCACCAGAAAAAACATGGTTATTACATAAAATAGAGAGAGCAACAGAATTGATGAGTTTTTGTTGGGGGTTGTCACTAAGAGCATGTCTTTTTTATTAAAATAGTAATTCCCAGAGAAATTGATGACAAACGAGTTGATTCATGTCAGCTATTATGGACAAGTGGTAGCTAAGCATCTATTTCTGGAGCACAGCTTCTATCATAATTATTACCATCCATATTTGTAACTGTCAAAAGTGACGTGCATAAAGATGAAAGACGCAGGAGAAAACAAGAAAAGTATAGATTGTCCTTAATAATGTCATTAAGAGTAACACTCACAATGCTAAGCTTTATTTATTTATTATGGAGCTCCCCCCCACCCCCAAGAAATAACACTGATGTTCTACAAACATTCTTTTTAGAAAGAGATGTTTTAATATTAATTGCGGGGGGGGGTGGTGGAAGAAGCAGGGTGCTTTTCGGTTTTGTAAGAATGAAAGTCTCAGCGGCAACAGCAGGTAAGTCTGTGACTCTGAAAAGTCAGCCTCGCTCCATCTTTGGAGTGACCAGGGAACTGATACAATGGACAACAAGTAAAAAGTTTATAAAACATCAACAACCTTACCAGCCAGAATACATGAGGAACACTACATATCTGCCTTGTGTTTAACTCTTAAGTTACCTGGTGCGGGGCAGGGGAGGAGGGGAGGTCTATCTGATCATGGAAAATAATGGTTTGTCTGACAAGAAAAGGAAATTGGGAGACTCTTGGAATCAAAATTAAATACTGAGTATCACCTAACATCAAGAGGCCAAGGCCTCACAGAAAGCTTTCCATACTGTTGACATAGCTGTATGGCTATGCATTTATATTCTAAAAGATCCCTGGTCATGTCCTACAAACTAATCCAAACAGTGAGATGGATGGGTTGAGGGCCCATGCTCTCTGGCTCCTCCAGCTTCAAATGCTCCAGGGTGAATCTACTTATGCAGCCCACATCCCAGGAAATCTTAAGACCTTCTCCTGACCATCAAGAACACAGAACCTGGTATTTCTTTGCAGAACCACGGCTTTTGAGACGTGCTTATGAAAATTAGAACCAAGGCGGAGACAGGTAAGGGGCTCTTTTTCACCCCTCTCCATTTACAAAGTGCTCATAGAAAGAAAACACCCCTCAATTTGACAGATCTGTCAAACTAGGGTGAAAGCTAAAAGCCTTACTTGGCTCACAGTCCAAGTCTCTTCTCAAATCTTTCCTATACTGACCCTATAATTGTTCTATGAGGAAGCTAGAGCAGTTGAGGCGACCCCTAGGCCAGTGTCCTACAAACCCTGCCCACAGATGACAAAAAAAGAAGGCAACGTGCTAGTTAGCAGTAGTGGGAGGCTGGAGAATTGCCTGGTGTCTCTGCTTGTCCCCTAATGGTCTTTCATCTTGACTATATTTTTTTGTCACTTGCACAAGCTCAGGAGATAAAGTGAATACAGATGGTGAAAGAGTACCTGGTCAAATACTCAGCTCTGCTTGAGGCCTGCTACCTGCAAGAATTTATACCTTAATCTTGTCATCTGTAGAGTAGGGCTACTGATATTTCCATCCCATAAATTGTGAAAAATAATGAACATAAAGAACTTATTGCCGGGCGTGGTGGTGCACGCTTTTAACCTCAGCTCAGCACTTGGGAGGCAGAGGCGGGCAGATTTCTGAGTTCGAGGCCAGCCTGGTCTACAGAGTGAGCTCCACAGAGAAACCCTGTCTGGAAAAACCAAAAACAAAAAACAAAAAACTTTTCAGTATACGCCTCCTTCAAGATGGACTTTCATATGGAGAACATCTCTGTTGGTACACACACCTTAAGACTTCATAGAAAAGGCCTCAAACAAGGAGGCAAGGTGGCCCTACCTTTAACCCAGCACTCGGGGGACAGAGGCAGGCAGACTTCTGCAAGTTCTGTAGGACTAGGCCAGCCTGGTCTACACATTGACTCCAGCTCAGACAGCCAGAGAAACCCTGTTATTTTCGAAAACACTGCTAACCCAGTTAGTACACAGGTGTGAGGTGACTGGTGATTAAGGCATTTGCATAGCCCCTGCCTCCGCAACACCCAGGCCTGGGGGGTAGGAATTCCATGATAAAGGGCTAAAAGATTGGCACCTTTGTTCTTCAGCTTCCTGCTTTCACCGTGGTCCCACCTACAAGGCTCCCAAAGATGTCACCTCGTGGAACTAAAGGCCAGGATAATTAACCAAGTGTTTGAAGTAAAGGCTGGTGCTGAGAGTCCAAAGCGGTGGAAAGTGAAGTGGGAGGTTTTCCGTTGTCTGCAGTGGTTGAGATGGAATGAATGCTGATAAGGACCAGTCGAAGGGGGTGGAATCTGGAAGGTCAAGGAAGGACTGAGTGTTCAAGAGCTTTTCTACTCATTCCAACGGCTCCTGGTCTCATGTCTTTCATCCATCAGATCTGGCTGGGACACATTTTTGGTGGTACCAAGAATCGGTTTATCACTAGAAATAACTAATGCAGGGTGACCAACCTGGCTTCACACAGGAGGCCACGGACCATAGTTTATTAAGTTGACAAACACTTATCCAAAAGCTTAAGAGAATTCCAAATCTAGCTATTTTTCCTAAGACCTAGCTGTGCCCTGACATCACTAAAATATGTCCTAGGACACATTTGATGCTTAGAAATGTATATATTTCTTCTCTGTTCTTTCCTTTCTTTGAGACATGGGTCTCATGTAGCCCATACTGCTTTGAACTTAGTGCTAGCCAAGGACAACTTTGAACTTCTGATCCTTCTGCTTCTACTGCCTAAATTCTGAGATTACCAGCATGCATCCTCATGTCTGGCACTGGGGGAAAACACACGGAGTCTGGAGTTACGAAATCTGAAAATGAGATGAAGGGTTTGTCTATACGGGTGAGGAATTTAAAAAGAGCACCTTTTCTCTCTCTTTTTATATTCAGGCCTCCAGCCAACAGCAGGTAGGACACTCTACTCATTCCACCCACACACATGACACCTCTGGAAACACAATAATCCCAACCCTTTACATATATCCCTTAATTCAGTGAAGGTGATGCCATCAGAAACCAATCTGTTGTCAAAAACCAACACAGAGCTCTTTAAACCATGCTTAATTTCCAAATTAAAGATAACAAAATGGCATTCCTTAACATGAAATATCCATTCTACATACAACCAAAAAATGCAGTAGTCCTCTTCTTCGAAAGAGATGATCTTTACTCTTCCTGATATCCCATGTCTTAAGTAAAATATGAAGTCAATATCTTAGGTTACATGGGAAGGGAATAAAGAGGAATAAGAATAATATTTGATCAATATACCAGCCATATGTCCAGAGGTAATCTTAATAAAACATGGAGATTTCGTCATGGCAGTGAGGGCTCTTTCTGTAACTGATGACGGAGGTGCAGCTGGTATTAACAATCAATCACTTTCATCACCCGGAGGTGCAGTTGGTATTAACAATCACTTTCATTTCCCCGTTCTATATTCCTCCTTCCCTCAGTAAACTGTTTTGTTCTGGGAGAGTGAGACAGACTTCATTACTGAAGGGTCTGAGCCTTTCCAATTTTGTCTTGGACTGAGTTCTGGTAATTTCCCATCGACTTTAATCAGGAAACAAATACTGGAGAGCCTGGACTACAGATATGTACTTCCTTGCCTCCACTCAAGTACTTGTCCAGTCTCCCCTTGTTGGGCCAGATCAGTCATCCTATCAACACTGTAACTCCCTCTTAACCATGCTGACTTAGAGACAGGCCAGTTCCAAATTAGCCAACCATCTGTTTTAACTCCCAATTCAATGGAAACATTTTAACTCCCAAATCAATGGAAACATTTTAACTCCCAATTCCTTGGAATTTTTTATTGTGTTTCCTAATAGAAACATTTTCCCTCCGAAACTAAGATATCCAGGCCAACAGAGCATGAACTTAGAGATGGGAAGTAAACCTTTTGTTAGTGAGTCACTAGGGATGGAATGGGTGCTATAATTTCCATTCTGATAACCATGAGCCCTAACTATGGAGAACATGTGTCTTTCTGTCTCTCTCTCTCAGTACAAGGTTTTAGGTACTGCTCCAGTCCCATGCATGACTGCCTGCTGCTATGCTCCCTGCCATGAGAGTTGATGATGGAATCACCCTGGGAAACTTATTTTTTGAGACCCTGTAGGCCTAGCTGGCCTTGAACTTCTGATCCCACTACCTCCATGTTCCAAGTGCTGGGACTATGGGTACAAACCGTCAACCCATTTAATCTTTGCATTCTTGGAGATTACAGGTTTCTAAAAGTTTGAAATGGACATTATATGGTCCTCTGGACATTATTCCTTTCTGTCTCTTTTTAAAAATAGCATTATAGATGGGCAGTGATGGCACAGCATTTAATCCCAGCACTCAGGAGGCAGAGACTAATGGATGTCTGAGTTTGAAACCACCCTGGTCTACAGAGTGAGTTCAAGGACAGCCAGGGCTACACAGAGAAACAACTTGCCTCAAAAAAACAAAAAACAAAAAACAAAAACAAAAACAAAAACAAATTTAAAATAAAAACATCTCACTGTGAAAGCTGCAGTGTGTCACAGAACGTTGTCCAAACAGATTTTCTTGTAAATATTCATTGCAAGTTCAAGGTGCAAGGCCTCTGGCTTATTACTTACACACAGGACTCTTCTCAGATAGCCTGTTGCCCTGTTTCCTGGAGATCCTGCAGCTTTGGCTGTGGAAGGCTAGCCCCTTCACATGATGCAGCAGGTTATAGACAGGATAGATGCTGGAGTGGGCCAACTCTCCCAGGTAAACCCTGGATCTGGACCTGGGTGGCAGCTGAGTTGGTCATCCCTCCAGTTCTCCCTCACCCAAGGCCCCTGCTTTGCCCAGGTGAGGGGCAGGGACAACTCTTCCTGGTGCCACAGCCACAAGAGAGGCAGCTGAGTTGGTCATTGTAGAATTGGTAGTATGTTCTCTTAAGGCTGCTGTTAATCATAATTCTAGTCATTTGTAAAGGTCTTATTGAATTTTTCTCATTTTTAAATTTTAGTGTGTGGGTGTTTTGCATGTGAACCATGTACATGCTTGGTGCCTGAGGAATCCAGGTGTCAAATCTCCTGAAGCTGGAGTCACAGAAGGTTATGAGCCACCACGTGGGTGCTAGGACCCAAACCTTTGAAAGAGCTCAGTGCTCTTAGCCACTGAGCCATCTCTTTAGAGGAGTCTTGTCTGACTTTCCATTACAATAGTTTGCATTTGTTGAATGGCTTTTAGTAAGTGCCAGATATTAAGCAGGTTGGGTTTCCAGACCCTGGACAAGCAGGTTCCTATTTAACATATCAAAGTAAACCTGGACTTGAAGTCTCCAGGCTTCCCTAAAATCCTGACCTGTTCTAAGGTGTGGCTACCACACCCCACCCTCCACTTAGCACTTACCAGCCCAGGGCTGCCCCCAGGGCTCTTCCCTTTATAATCCAGGTATTTTCCTAGATATATCTTTATCTATACTACATCTACATCTACATCTTGGCCTGCACATTGCCAGTTTCCGCTGCCCCATTCCTTGGAGCAGTGAATCCTCCTGAGAGCTGCCCCCAAATAAATCTGCCCCCTTTTACTTTTAATTTTGTTTCAGTGGAGAAAACCTATTAAGACATATAATTTTTATGCAGTTCTAACCCAGTTCCTGTGACCGCGAAAAAACTGTTCACTGTTCTTACCTGCAGCTTCGAAAGATAGCACTGTGTGATAGGATAGAGATGATGGAGTCAGAAAAAAGATCTAGGTGCTTCTAATGTTAAAAGCCCCGTTTTAAACCAGTAAACACTGCCTAGTAAACCCAGCTCACATTTAAAAACAGTGAGACCCTTATTTCAACAGAACAAAATGAAACACAAAGCTATTTAACACAGCTACCCTACGAACACTTCTGCTGGGTTTACCACACCTTAAACATACTCGATACATCTGCACACACTGGGACATCAGGAGAGCAATCTACAGCCTAGTTTACTGGCAAGATTTGAGTGGTGTCCTTTCCCCAAACACCTATGTGCACATTCCAGCTAATGTCACAGCTTTGACATCAATGAAACAGTAGAGAACAAGTAGGGTTTCCAGGAAATCTGACATTCTAGTTCTGTCCAACGTTGGGATTCATCATTAGGCTGAGTAAAGTACTCGCTCAACTGTCCTCACGGCTAGCAGCCATTTCCCTAACTACCAGGGATGACGGGAAACACAGGTGAGAGTAGGTGGGGGAAGAGCTTGAGAAGTCAACATATGTCATTTAATGCCCATGAAGACAGTTCAACCTAGCTACTACCACATAATTCTCCTCTAACAAAACAAAACTCTAATCAGCAGAAAGAACTGACTGCCATGCATTTCTGAAAAGGTAAAAGTAGAGAACCTGTGGCTCATGGATGCCATTCCACAACCCCCCCACCCCCATCCCTACCCCCACCCCCTGGGCCACCCTGTGACACCTTCTCCTAAGTCTTCTCATATTCTCTTTTCTGTCAGTCTACACCACCATAACCAGAGGTTTTTTTTGTTTTTTGTTTGTTTTGTTTTGTTTTGTTTTGTTTATTTGAGACAGGGTTTCTCTATATAGCTCTGACTATCCTGGAACTCTCTGTAGACCAGGCTGGCCTAGAACTCAGAAATCTGCCTGCCTCTGCCTCCCAAGTGCTGGGATTAAAGGCGTGCGCCACCCCCGCCCAGCAATAACCAGAGTTTTAATCAGGGCCATTTTGTTTTGTTTTGGATAAACTCTTTGCCCTAAAATCTAATTCTATTCTCATTTCTAATTTCCTCCATTTACACACCTCCCGCTCCCAACATTCCTTTTCTCTCCACCCATTCCATTAAGAAGTTAAGTACACAGCTGGGCATGGTGGTGCATGCCTTTAATTCCAGTGCTTGGAAGCCAGAAGCAGATGGATCTGAGTTCAAGGCTACCCTAGTTTATGGGGTGGGTTCCAGGACTGCCAGAGCTACAGATACCCTGTAAACAAACAAACTAGAAAAAGGAGCCCTGTCCTCACCTGCCCATCGGTGAGCCATTTTCACTCCTGGGATAGCTACCTACTGGCTATAGGCTATTTTTCTATGTTCAGTTTTAAAGTTACAAAATAGGTTTTAAATGTCCAAAGTATATTTTGCCACACACCTCATTACATGCTTTTGGTGAGGGGAGAGGGACCAAGAATTCAGAGTTATCCACCATTACATAGTAAATTTTAAGCCAGCCTGGAATATATAATATCTTGTCTCAAAGCCTGTATTTTATCTAACAAAATATAGTCCTGTTGGTAAGAACAAAATTCAAAAAACCATGTTTCATCAAATCTTTTCTTATATATATATATTCATGTTTATAATGTGTATCTGTAATACACATGTACACATTGGTACAAATATATTCATATGCATGTGGTGCACATGTTTTGTACTAAAGTAATTGTTAGTCAAATGTTCCTTTTGTCCAAGATAGCTCTGTCCTTTGAGACAGCATTCCTCTGTGTAGTCCTGACTGTCCTCACTCAGCAGAGAAGGCTGACCTTGAACTATCTCTGCCTCCAAAATGCGTGTGTGCCACCTCCATCACAGAGCAGTCAATCTCTTCTACAGTTGGTTATTTTGTTTCTTTGAGACCTGATTCCACGGTATAGCACAGGGTGGCCTTGAACTCATGACCTTTTCCTTTACCTCCCAAATTCTGAGTTTATAGGCTTGCCCACCATTCCTGGTCCTGAGTCTCTTTTGATTCTGAAGTGTGGCATAAATGTAGAATCCTTTTCTTGACCTGGAGCAGGTGAATCCCCGAGTTTGAGGCCATCTGGGTCTAGAAAGTGAGAGTTCACGGACAGCCATAGCTACAAAGAAACTATATCTTTTGGGGAGTGGGGGGGATGAATCCTTTGCTTGAGTAAATCCAAATTTAACTTGTTGAAAGCTTCCCTCTCAACAATTTGTATTAGACATTATAAAATCTCCTTCATAAGAATAAAGAAAACTACCAGAGGCTTGATATTTCACCAAATTAATCAAATGTATTAGACCTTAAAACAAGATCATAGGCTGGCCTCAGTCATTATTTGGTGCAGGTTGACCTTTAACTAATCGTGGTGTAGTTGAGGGTGCCCTTGAGCTTCTGACCCCTTGCCTCTCCCTCCCACGGGCTGGCTTATGTGGTTCTGGGAATGGAGCCCAGGGCTTTGTGGATGCAGGTTACAGTCACTACCAACTGAACTGTGTCCCAGCACATTAGAAGATTTTAACCTTAGCTGTAACTAACATCACGAGATATTCTCGATGCAGTTCGACACAAGATAATAAAAATAAGGGAAATTTGTTGAAATATGAGGAAGATAAGTTTCCTAAAGCATAAATTGCCTTCAATCTCACATTTGAAACTGACAACGTGCATCATTCAGGTTTCCCTAGAACAGCAGTTTCCACCCCTTTGGGGGTCACATATTGGGTATTTACATTATGACTCATAACAGTCATAAAGCAGCAACAAGAATAATTTTACACTGGTATCTCCACAACCTAAGGAACTGTCAAGGCCACAGCATTAGGAAGGTCGAGAAGCGCTGCTCTAGACGAACAGAACGTTTAGAAAGAGTCTATACAGAGAGAAAGGAGACTTATTAGAGTGACTTACAGGCTGCAGTCCAGATAATACAGCGAAGCTCGACTGTGAACGGAAAGTCCAAGAATCCAGGACCTGCTTATCCTCGAGACTGAACGTCTGGACAAAAGGTCTGCCTTCCCGCCTCGAGATATGGATTAAAAATAGACCTTCCTACTTCAAATTAAGCAAAAATTCCTCAGCAGGGCGGTGGTGGTGCACACCTTTAATCCCAGCACTTGGGAGGCAGAGGCAGGTGGATTTGAGTTCGAAGCCAGCCTGGTCTACAGAGTGAGTTCCAGGACAGCCAGGGCTACACAGAGAAACCCTGTCTCGAAAAACCAAAAAAAAAAAAAGAAAGAAAGAAAAAGAAAAAGAAAATTCCTCACAGATGTGCCCTCCATTTCCAGATGTAGTCAAGCTGATAACCAAGAACAGCCATCATACAACATTTCCTGCTATAATCTTAGCAGTAAGAAAAACTGTGAAAACCAAGTGTCTGTCCTCCTGGCTCAAGGGAGGCAGAGCAGAGGAAGAGGCGGAGATAAATGCAAGAAAGAGCATTACAAGTTCAAGGTCAGCCCAGACTACACAAAGACTTTAGGACAGGAAACTTCATGGCCAGCTATATAGCTAAGCTTTTCCACACAGAGTACCAGAGTAACAGAAAAAGACTGAAAATCAAAGCTCTTAGGTGTGAAATGAATTGAGTAAAATAGGTGCAAGATAGTCACTGACTTATAATTGTCCAACTTACAAGTTTAAAAACAACAACAATTCAGTGGTTTTGTTTACATATTACTTGTTTTGCTACATTTCTGTGTGTGTGTATGTGTGTGTGAATATGGAACTCTGACGACAACTTGAGGAACTCGATTTTCTCTTCCACCATCTGGGCCCTGGGGCTGGGACTCAGGTTGGGGGCAGGCACCTTTTACCCACTGAGCCATCTATTAGCATAGGTTACAATTGGACTATTTTGACATAATTGTGATAGATTGATATGCCTTCAATAAAAATTATATTTTATGAAAAATGTAATGTTTTCCTAGCCAGTGATATACAGACACATTGTTCCTTGTGCTAGTCTACTATAGGCTAACATAAATGTTCTCAAGACTGGTAGAGCAGGTAAAGCATCTTATAATGTATGCAGTAGGTTGTGTGTGAGAGTCTGCTTCAGTTTGCTGTGTGTTTATTGGGATGACCCTTGGTTGTAAGTAGAACAGTACCTACACTGTATAAAAACATTTTTAGTGAATTTTGGGAACTAGAAAAAAACAGCCGTTGTAGAATACTGTTAGTTCATTCCCCAGTCAGAGAGCAGAAATAACAAGTTTAAAGAGAGGAAAGAGGAAGGTAAATGTCTGAGCCCCACAAAGGTCTCGCTCCATTGTAAAGCCACAGAAGGCTAAACCGTTAATTTACTCAATCTGAGGGACAGTGAAGGCTCCTCTGTGACTAGCTAAATTGGTTCTGTAGTCACACATGCATTTGGCAGTGGGGTAGTCATGAGGCTGGGATTTGACGGACTTTAAGGCCAAACAACTCAAATGCTACATGAGCTTGACTCTCGACACTCCAGCAGAGGCGTCTGAAAGGCCATTCATTCACTGTACCCTGGAATGGGTGAAATGCTCATGCCTAAACAGAGCAAAGTGCTTTCCCGCATCCCAAATCCTGGCTTTAGAATTCCACTCCTTTGGTTTGGTTTGGTTTGGTTTGGTTTTCCCAGGTTTTTTTGGAGACAGGGTCTCACCCAGCACAGGCTGGTCTCAAGCCCACTGTATAGGTTAAAATGTCTCTGAACTCCAACTGTGCTGCCTTTGCCTTCCTAATGCTAGGAAAACACGTACTTACCACCACACCTAGCATAGAATCCAACACCCTCTAAGGATTCTAAGAATGCAAGAAAAATGTGTTCCTGTCTTCCTGGTTGTTGTGACCAAGAGTCCACGGAAGAATATGGGGTGGCCCATGCAAAGAAGAATGTGGAAGAGGCTGTCTCAGCCCTAAGGACCTAAAATCTGAGTTGACAACCTTGCCTTGTCAATTATTGTTTAACAGCTTAAAGATTAAAAGCCAAAACAAAAAAATAAAGTGAGCTATTTTATCTTAAATGAACAGGCAACACCTAGTGTTATCTCCAGCTGCAGGACTTTGGGCCCAGAGCACATGCATGTGTTCCAGTGTGCCTGTATGTGTCTCCAGGAAGCTTGCCAATCTTGTGTTTAGGGCCCTAGATAATAAAGCTCAATAAATAATGAGGCTTTAATTTCGGGGGGGGGGACCCACTAACAGTCCAGTAAGGCACAAAATAGTGAAAGTAGCCATAAAGTAAAACATGAGATTCTTTTCCTCACAGCAAATGTAAATGTGTGAATTGTCCTATAAAAGCAGAATTCTTCCTCCAAAAACACACACTGCCCACTAAGAACATGTTACACCATGTTCTGTTGCATCACCTCCTTGAATGCACATATTGCTCAGTCTATTATTACAGCTCCATTCTTGCTGGTGGAAGAAATGAAATCACCCAGAGGATAGATTGTGGCAGGAAGTCACTGAGGCAGAAGTCCAGATTCTGTGGCAGAGTCAGGAGGTCTTATTCTCAAGTTCACCACAAGAACCAAAGCAGGCAATGCAGAACTCAATTTGGCTGCTTCCTGCTACTCTGGGCATGGTCCACTGAAAGAGACCTGCTTCAGGAAAAGGAGAGTGCCTGTGGCTAGCAGTTTCCAAGTGCACAGTGTGATCTGAACATGCTAGCTCATGCCTGTCGTGCCAGTACTTAGAACACTCAGGCTGGAAATCGCCATGACTTTGGATCAGTTTGCGACCTTGGATTACAGAAAGGCCTTGTCTTACACACACACACACACACACACACACACACACACACACACACACACGTACACGCATGCACCCACATACACAAAGATGGAAGTGATGGATGTCCATTTTGTAACACTTGAGTCATAGAAATAGATGGTATAGGAGGCAATCTATGAAGAGTGGAATACACCTCTGACCTGGTGGATTTTCTTCATAAAATCTTCAAAATGAAACATACTCCTCCACTTTAAGATTTGGTGAGAGCTAATCAAATTCATTTGTCCACCACATGTTTAATTGTGCCTGTGCCATATGCAAAGGACTTTTAGGAACTGAACGCCCTGGGAATTATTTTACGGGGAAGTGGGAGACAGCTAAGGACTTGGTGATTCTAACTTAAGACGTCCATCTTTCCTCCCCTCTCTTTTCAAGATGGCCCTTTGTCTTACTCGGCAAAGGGAAAACTGAGTATATGCAAGGAGCCTTTCATTTGTCAGCATAAAAAAACCTCTCCAAGCGACTCACTAAGTTAATCAATCATGGCTATCGGTGGCTATTGTCATATTGAGGTCATCTGTGTCAAATTTCAACTCCTACAAAGCAAAGTAGTCTGAATCAGAGCTGATAAAGGAACTGATTATGGGGCTGAGGTGCTCTGCCTCCTGTGACGCAGTGTTGACAGGTCCCAGTGTGTAGGGTTCATACAGGAAATCCACCTGTGGTGAGCTCCAGAGTGTCACAGCTACAGCATGCTGGGAGCTGCTGGTCTATACTGCAGCCCACCCCACACTTCTCTCTACATTTTCCATTCTTTCCACCCCATCTTCCATGGTGTTCCCTGCACTGTGAAGGGTGTGTGTTAGTGCCATTCCATTTACAGCTGGGCATTCAACAGTGTACTTTGACCAGTCACCACTGATCACTGTAGAATGGGGACTCTCTGACCAAAGCCAATAGCAGTAGCACTCTGTGGCCACAAACACAGTTATAGAGAAAGCAATTTGTTGGGCCCATCATGTCCACTTAGGAAGTATAGAACCTTCCTCATTAGGTGTCTTAGTCAGGGTTCTCTAGAGTCACAGAACTTATGGTAGTCTCTATGTAGTAAAGGGATTTATTGATGACTTACAGTTTGCAGTCCAACTCCCAACAATCAACTCCCAACAACAGTCACGGCAGCAGCTGTGAATGGAAGTCCAAGGATCCAGCAATTGCTCAGTCCCATAAGGCAAGCAGGCAAAGCAGAGAGCCTTCCTTCTTCCAATGTCCTTATATACATCTCCAGCAAAAAGTGTGGCCCAGGTTAAAGGGATGTGCCACCACACCTTTAATCCCAGATGATCTTGAACTCATAGAGCTTTCTATATTAATCCTATGGGATTCATAGCCACTATTCCTCAAGGTCTCATGCCAAGATTTAGGTCAAAAACTTATATCTCTCAGCCTCCAAATTAGGGCCACGGGTGAGCCTTCTAATTCTGGATTGTAGTTCATTTCAGACATAGTCAAGTTGACAACCAGGAATAGCCACTACATTAGGCCAAATAACCTCACAAGCCACAGGCTTTCGACTAGGTTTACCATACCAGAAATCAATTTCTTCTTATGGACCCAGGACCAAATCTAATCAGAGAGCGGTTGGTTACCCCCACAGCAAACTTGACACATTGTACAGTTGGCTCGCTCACCTTGAACAAGGGGTCCACAGCTGAGTGAGACTTAATGAGAATTCTCCCCCGGCAGCCTGTACAGCACCTTCTGGGATTCTGAGTGCTGGCCAGCAAGGAGGACAGTTCCAGTCCAGATCCAGCTTGAACTTTCTCTGTCCTGTGACCAAGGCATGTGGTGCTTCCATCAATGGGGTATTACTGTCTAGGTCTGGTCAGCAAATAGCAGCTTGGACAGTTGCCTGTGTTACTTTGGGCTCTGCAAGGTCCCCCTGAGCTAACAATCATAGAAAGGCAGCCCACATCTGGCACTGAGATTTCCATTTAATAATACGTGACTTTTTACCCATCCACTCAAAGTAACTCCATTCACTCTTTTTGAGGAACCTCATTATTTCATTCGATTACCAAGTGTATTTTTTTCTGGTTTTTCTCACACATCACTATGGTGGATTGCATCTCTCCTCTGCATCCCCCTCCCATCACCCTGGCTCCCCTTCCCACCCAGGGGGACCCCCTCTTCTACTTTCATGTCACATTTATTCTACAACAAACATACGCCAACACAGACACATCCACATACACACCATCACACATATAAACACACACGTGACCACACACAGACACACAAACGAAGAAACACACACAAACACATACATACAGTTCTGAAACATGATAGAGCATTAAATTGTCTCCTCAGGAAAAACATACCCTCAGTTTTGTCTATGGCTCTTAAATTCTCCCTTCAAAGTAATCTAGCCGTGCACAGAAGTTTATGTCTATAATCCCAGAGATTGGGAAACCAAGGCAGGAGAATTGCTGGGAGTTTGAACCTAGCCTGGATAACACAGCAAGTCTCTGTCTCAAATGGCAAACAAATGTGGAGATTTTGACAAATGTAAGAGTTAAAAAGTAACTTGTGATAAGCAGACTTGAAGAGATGCAGGAAGAGTTTCAGGGGGCCATTCTCTTACCTGGAAAACAAGTGCCTGGATAAAAGAATGGTCCTCAAGGTGGGTCTATGGTTTGATCTTTGGCTTATCATCATCACGTGGCTTCTCAGTGGAGAACGCTATCAGTGTTGTCAATAATAGCGCTGGGGAAAACACATTGTGAACTTGGAAGGAGACTTATTCTGTGTTGAAATCCTAATTTATAGTATATTCCAGTCCTCCACAGGTCCAGCAACATAAAACAAATGTGTACAAAAAGGCAAATGGTGGGCACAAGTTTCAGTCTTCCATGACAACAGAAAGGAGTGTGGACTTGTGTGGCCCATTTGCTCTTGTCTGAGTGAATGCTGGGAAGGTGTGAGGGACTCCAGCCCCAGAGAAGAGGGTGGGCTTGAAGGGGGGCTGATTTGATTCTTCATTTTTACTCTTCTCTCTCTCTCCCTCCTTCTCCCTCCCTCCCCTTCTATCTTCCTCCCTCCCTTCCTTCTTATTTCCTGAGATGATCTGGTCTTACCATGAGGTCAAGCCGTCCTTAAGCTCGTAGTGACTGACCCCACTGCCTGCTGGGATTACCTACGTGACTCTCAACACGTGGCTCTCTTCCTTACACTCCGTGTGAAGTACAAAACACTTAGAAATCCTAAACGTGAAATCGAGACCAAGCAGTATGTTGCGCCTCTCCAGCAGCTGCATATGGCAGAGAGCATGCCCGTCTTCCTCTTGCAAAGGACACTGGGTGTGAAAATGTTTCTACCAGACTTCAGGGTGAGCTGATCCTCAGAAATTCCTTATTCTTAATAAAATAATATTTGGATGTGGTGACACACACAACTTTATTCCCAGCCCTTGGGAGGCAGAGACAGGTATCTCTTGAATTGGCAGCAACCGTTCTACATAGCAAGTTCCAGAACAGCCAGGGCTACACAGAGAAACCCTGTTTGGGTAACAAAAAAACAAAACAAAAAAACAAACAAACAAACAAAAAAGACGATGTAGTCTATTTAGGTTTATTGTATCTATGATGGCTATTCTTGGTTGTCACCTTGACTACATCTGGAATGAACTGCAATCCAGAAATGAAGGGCACACCAGTGAAATATTTTTGCTTGGTTTGAAGTGGTTGGATCCTCTTCTTGTAAAGATATCTGAGGTGGGAAGACACATACATGACTTTCATTCAGACCTTTTTTTTTTTTTTTTTTTTGAGAATTTCCTTTTTATTTATTTATTATTTATTTATTTGGTTTTTCGAGACAGGTTTTCTCTGTGTAGCCCTGGCTGTCCTGGCACTCACTCTGTAGACCAGACTGGCCTCGAACTCAGAAATCCATTTGCCTCTGCCTCCCAAGTGCTGGGATTAAAGGCGTGCACCACCACCGCCCGGCCTTTTTATTTATTTTTATTAGATATTTTCTTTATTTACATTTCAAATGTTATCTCCTTTCCTGGTTTCCCCTCTAGGAAAAAAAAATAAACCTGTCCCCCCCCCCCCTCCCACCCTTTCCTACTGCCTGGCCCTGGCATTCCCCTACGCTGGGGCATAGAACTTTCACAGGGCCAAGGGCCTCTGCTCCATTGATGACCGACTAGGCCATCCTCTGCTACATATGCAGCTGGAACCATGAGTCCCACCATGTGTACTCTTTGGTTGGTGGTTTAGACCCTGGGAGCTTAAGCTTTTGCTCTTTGCTCTTTGCTCTTGTCTTTCTAGCAGGTCCATTCCTTCACTGGCATTAGGCACTGGGATTCTAGTGGCTACTGAAGACCAGCTGAGACATCTAGCCTCATGGCCGAAGCAACTTCTGGATTCTTGGACTTCCCATTCATTGCTTCTGCTTCTGTAGAGAACCCTGACTAATACGGCACTCAAACTGGGAAAAATCTAAAAATTAAAAGTAAGTAGGTGAATAAATTAATAAGTTTCACTAGGGATGTGGCTCTATGTAAGAACACTTGATTAGCATGCACAAGGCCCCAAGTTCAGACGCACACACACACACACACACACACACACACACACACAACAGAGGTAAAGAAAAAGAAAGAGGCAAGCATGGTGTCTCATATCCTGGCAAGAAGACTCAACCAGCTAGAGACTGGACTCTACGGGGAGTTCAAGGCTAGCCTGGGCTACAGGATAACTTTTTCGTTCTCTTTCTTTCCCTGAAAATAAATAAACAAACAAGCAAATAGTAAATTAAAAAAAAATAAATGAATAAATCACATTAGAAAGATCTGTACCTAACAATGAAACTTTAAAATCCATGTGGTGATCTCCAGGCCTTGTGTAGAAGCCAAATGTGGTGGTGATGACCTTTCATTCCTACTGACAGGGAGTCAGAGACGGTGGATGGATCCTTGGGGTTTACTCGTTTCTCAGCCTAGGCTCCTTGATAAATTCTAGGTCACAGAGAGACCTTGTCTCAAGAAAAATTAGATGCTGTCTGAGGAATGACACACAATTTGTCCTCTGACTTCTGAAAGTACCAAATACAATAATACAATATATTCTCTCTCTCTCTCTCTCTCTCTCTCTCTCTCTCTCTCTCTCTCACACACACACACACACACACACACACACACACGCACACACACACGCACACACAGAGTTTGTGTGACAAAACCTGACTAGATTAAACATCCATAGGACAACTCCACTACTATCCATGAAGATTGTTTATGCTCTTGCCTCAGTAACTGCATTAATGACTGTGACAGGGAGGAGGATGTGCCACAAGAGAGACCATGTTAGAGCCCTCAAGTCACACAGAAAATTTCAAAGTGGGCAGACATGACAGACTTCTATTTTTCTCTCTCAACGTTTCATTTTTGAGACAAAGATTTACCCTGTAGCCCCCAGGGCTGGCCTCCAACTCACAATCCTCCTGTCTCAGACATCATCTGCATCCCCAGGCTGGCCTCCAACTCACAATCCTGTCTCAGACATGGTCTGCATCCCCAGTCTGGCCTCCAACTCATGATCCTCCTGTCTCAGACATAGTCTGCATTCAGGGTTCTCCCATCATAATTCCTCTGCCGCCTACAAGTACCCAAGGTCTCTGTGCCTGTCCCAGATGAGGCCCCCTCTCCTTGCATTCTCTTCACACCACATTAAGACTCATCCACCCTAAGGCTGCCTTCTGCTTTGCTTCTTCATCATACACAGTGTGGATCTTAGCAGTCTTCGCCGGCAGACAGCTTGTTTATTGCGGTGTTGCTTTTGCTAAGGGACTAAAGGTTGGCGCAGACAGGCCAGGCACTGTCATGTTCTCTCATCATCCTTCATAAGGCACACATAATACAAAACAGAAGAGAAAGGATCATAGATAAAATGATAGATAAACTTAGTCTTTCAAAGAAAAGAGAGTGTTTTACACACACACACACACACACACACACACACACACATACACACACACGCTCCGCAAGTCCCTGACTTCTTTGGTAATATACTCTTTGACTCTGTTTTTTTTTTTTTCAATTTAATTTAATTTAATTTTTTTACTTATTCACTTGTAGCCTGCTCATGGCTCCCCTCCTGGTCACTACCCCCACCCCCCATTCCCCACCCTCTTCTCCTCTGCGTGTGGGTATATCCCCCCACACAAGAACTTCAAGTCTCTGTGAGGCTAGGCGCTTCCTTTCCCACTGAGGCCAGACAAGGCAGCCCAGCTAGAAGAACATATCCCATGGACACGCAACAGCTTTTGGGGTATCCCCCGATCCTTTTATGAAGAAAAGATTAAAGCTCACCCCACTGTTAGCCCCTACTGCTCCTCATGGAGAGCTGTCTCTCCCCAGGTAGTGGGTGGAGTATAGCTGTTAGCCCTGGGCTCTTCCCCACCCCCAGCCTCTGGCATTGGCCTTTGGATGGTATCAGACGTTCTAGCCTGTCCCCTCCTTTTTAGTCTCCTTGGGTTGGATGGCCCTTCCTATTTCACAGGCCTGTTGCATACACTGAATTAAATTTTGTGAACACACTTCATAAATGTGTGAGGCATAACATAAATATTAAGGCTCAGCACCGCTTTCCTGTTTCATTAGACCCTACTTAATTAGAGAAAGTGAAAGCCATTCTCACTCTCTTAGTTGTTTGCCTCCTTTCTGCTTCAGCCCAGCTTCCCTTCAATTCTAGTGTCTACTTAGTGTTATTTGGCATTACGGCCTATAGAAGAAAGTCTTCCGGCTTCTAGAACACACCTTGCCCTCTGTCCAATTGTCTTTCATCCTACGCCTTGAACCTAGGCCTGACACATGCTAGTTAAGCCCCAATACCACAGAACTTGAATCCCAGCCCAAATCCAAGGACTCTCTTGTTTTCCTTAGTTTTTATTTTATTTGTGCTGCTGAGGATCAAACCCAGGACATTGTGCATGTTAGGTAAGTGTTCTGTCCCCTGTTAGTCTTGTATAAATTGAAGTATAGTATCTCATCTCACAGAGTAGTGGCTCCTCTCATCTCACAGAGCAGTGGCTCCTCTCACTTGGCTTCAGACCTTCAGTCATTGCCTGCTCTCCTCTAAGGACTTGAATATATGATTTATTTTAGGCTTTTATACCAGGCTGGCCTTGATCCTCTTGACTCAGCCTCCTGAGTACTGCGATTAGAAACATGAACCATCATGTCCACTAACGCATTTGAGCTAATGTAGCTGCCTGTGTTATTCCATTGATCTTCCCCATCACTCTAGGAAACACAGCTCTCTTCAGTTCCCCAGCTCTGGAGTATAGTTTGCAATCCACAGAGCTATACAGAGAGTGCATACACCTTAGATACCGAAGTAAAGAAATATAATAAAGGGATATTTGTGGGAATGAAGTAATTATTTAATCCCACTGTAATTATTTATTAGGCTAGGCACAAGCATGCAAGCAAACGATGCACTATGTACCCCGCACATGGTAGGACCTGGGTACATGGATCTAATAGTACCTGAGTCATCATTAGTCCAGAAGGCTCTTGGGTCCGACTTGGTCAGGATGTTGGCATGATTACCTGGTTCTTTCACCTTGAAAACACAAAGGGAAAAGAACCGCTGTGAGAATCGAGTCATCACGTCACTGCTTCCAGGCCTGTTGTTCTAGCATGGATGGTCCAGAAGCAAGGCTTGTACAAACAGCACACTGGGCCATAGCTAGGTGTTTAAGACTCAGCCGACTGTAGCTCTCAAGCCCCATATGTGGGAAACCCTTTCACCCTTCATAATCTGGGACTGCTGCTCACCCCAGGATAGGGCGGCTGTCAGGCTAATAGCTAGATAAGTAATTGGCAGATAATTTTTGCTCTCTCCTCTCTCAGTACTATGCACAATGCACAGACCGCACAACTGCTGCAGAGAGTCACAATGATGACACAAAAGCTGTTTTAGATCCATCTGTAACAGAAACTGTAACTTTAGTAAATATTGCCTGTGAAAATATATAGTAATGAAGAGAATTTCAAAAGAAATTCTTCTAGCCGGGCATGGTGGCACATGCTTTTAATCAAAGCATTTAAGAGGCAGAAGTAAGAGGATCTCTGTGAGTCTGAGGGCAACTTGGTCTACATAGTGGGTTCCAGGTTAGCCAGGAGTACACAGTGAAATACTGTCTCTAACAATAATAACTTGTAAACAAAAATAAAATGAAAGAATTCTTCTTTTGTAATTTGTAAAGGTTAACTCCAGTCATCAACTTGATGACTCTAAAATCACCTGGGAGATGAGCTTTTAAACATGCCTATGGGGGAATATCTCAATCAGGTTCATGAAGTTGGAAGACCGACCCCACCCCGACCCCCACTGTGGGCAGCACCATTCCCCTGGCTGAGGGATTATGGACTTCTAAAGATGAGAAAGTGAGCTGAGCACAGGGTTCTTTGTCTTCTCAACTGGATACAAAGTGACCAGCTCCCAGGTCCCTGCTGCTGGGGCTTCCTATGTTGATGGAGAGCACTCTCAAACTTTGAGCCTAAATAATTTCTTTCTCTACCAAACAGCTTTTGGCAGACACTTTCTTGTAGTAACAAAAACGAATCTAAGACATAATTACAGTAGTATCATTATATTCTTAAGTAGCTTATATGGGCATATGTAATACTTGCTGTAGTGGCTATTCCTGGTTGTCAACTTGACTACGTCTGAAATGAATTACAATCCAGAATTAGAAGGCTCACCTGTGGCCCTAATCTGGAGGCTGAGAGATACAAGTTTCTGACCTGAATCTTGGCATAGAGACCTTGAGGAATAGTGGCTACGAATCCCACAGGATTAACATAGAAAGCTCTATGAGTTCAAGGTCATCCGGGGTTAAAGGTGTGGTGGCACACACCTTTAACCTGGGCCACACTTTTTGCTGGAGATGTATATAAGGACATTGGAAAAGGAAGGCTCTCTGCTTCGCCTGCTTGCCTTGTGGGACTGAGCAATTGCTGGATCCTTGGACTTCCATTCACAGCTGCTGCCGTGACTGTTGTTGGGAGTTGATTGTTGGGAGTTGGACTACAAACTGTAAGTCATCAATAAATCCCTTTACTACATAGAGACTAAGTTCTGTGACTCTAGAGAACCCTAACTAAGACAAATTGGTACCAGGATAGTGGGGTATTCCTGTGACAACTTGACCATGTTTTGGGGAGGACTGTGGAAGGACTTTGGAACTTTGAGCTAGAAGAGCAATTGGTTGTTAAGAACTCTGTAGGATATTCTGTAGGAGCTTGGAAGATCATGTTGAGAACAGTGCAGAGATGGAAGCCTGGCTTGTGAAATTTCAGAGGGAAGATTAAAGACTCTTATCAGGGCCATGTTTTGATTGTGAAGATTCTGTGGTTCTGGTTAGCTGGGGCTGAAGTATCAGCTATGATTAACAAGATACCAGAACTACTAAAGCGAAAACTGCATTACTGGGACTATTGATGCTGGT
>JADRCD010165895.1:0-15878 GCA_019843815.1 Montemys delectorum | reverse complement strand
TTTTTTTTTTTTTTTATGCTTTATTGTTTCTGTTGTTTCCAGCAGGCTTTCATGTAGCCCAAAATGGCCTCACAGCAGTTAATCCTCCAGCCTCTACCTCCTAAGGGCTAGATTACAGGTGTGTGCCACCACACCTGCTTTAGTAGTGCTGGGGACTGAACCCAGGGAAGTCCTCTACCAGCTGAGCCACAGTCCCCGTCAAAGAGGCCTGCTAGGGCCCCACTCCACCTTTTTAAAAATAAGACTCGCATTAAAAATTTTAAATTTTATTTCATATTTATTTATTCATTTATGTTTTTAGACAGGATCTCACCAGGCAGCCCTGGCTGGCCTAGAATTCACTATGTAGACCAGATTGGAATCAAATTTCACAAAGATAGGGAGGAGCCTTCCAGCTGGTAGCAGAGGAGGACAGTTGGGCAAAGGGAAGGCAGAGTTAGACTGGGGGTTTCCTGGGGTGGGGTGGAAGCTGTAGAGGTGCTGTGCTAAGGCCCGTCCCAACAGAGGTGTCTCCAGGTGGCTGTGGGTCCAGCTAGAGGAAGGATATAGCAGATAAGAAACAAGATGGCTTTGGCATCAGCCCACCTGGTATCTCTTTGAAGACCTTATAGAACCAAGGTTGCTGTTGGCCATGTAGCTAATGACAGTAAAGGTTTTGTGTCACAGAGCTCCTGTCACATGCTGTTCCTTTATGCAGCATGAAGTTGAGAAGAAAGCTTTAGGGGCTGGAGAGGTGCCTCAGCAGTTAAGGACACATACTGCTCCGACAGAGGTCTATAGTGCAGCTCCTAGCACCCAAATCGGGCTCCTCACAACTGCCTCTAACGCCATCTTCCAAGGATCTGATGCCCTCTTCTGGCCTCCACAGTCACCTGAACTCATGTGCATGTGTGTGTGTGCGTGGACACACCCACCCCACTAAAGATTAAAAACAAAAGTCACCAGGCATGGTGGCACACACCTTTAATCCCAGCATTCTAGATGCAGAGACAGGTGGATCTTTGTGAATTTGACTCCAGTCTGGTCTACAGAGTGAATTCTAGGCCAGCCAGGGCTGACTGGTGAGATCCTGTCTAAAAACATAAATGAATAAATAAAAATGAAATGAAATGAAACATTTTTAATGTGAGTCTTTTTTAAAAAAAAGGTAGAGTGGAGCCCTAGCAGGCCTCTTTGGCCAGGGCTGTGGCTCAGTTCGTTGAAGACATGTTTAAAGATCTGGATTCAGTCCCCAGCACTGACTAAAGCAGGTGTGGTAGCACACACCTGTAATCTAGCCCTAGGGAGGTAGAGGCTGGAGGATCAGCTGCTGTGAGGCCATCTTGGACTACATGAAAGTGTGTCTGGAAACAACAGAAACAATAAAGCTTAAAAAATAAAAGCAAAAGAAGCTAGCATGCTCC
Organism: Montemys delectorum; assembly: GCA_019843815.1. Lineage (NCBI taxonomy): Eukaryota > Metazoa > Chordata > Mammalia > Rodentia > Muridae > Montemys > Montemys delectorum. The sequence goes on along the minus strand of JADRCD010165895.1, from coordinate 14,475 downwards.
ACATATCTGTAATGAAATTTAGCACGAAACACGTATCTATCTGAAAGTGAGCCAACATACCCAAGAGGGATCTGGGGACCACAAAGTGGAGAGAAGGTCTGTGCAGAGTTGGGAGTTCACTAGGAGGCAATATGGCTTCCTCACCCACCCACTAGCAATGGGCCTGGGGTATGTGCCAAAGACATAGAGGAGACAAACGGCCATTTACTGTCACCCACTCAACGCCCAGCCATCCTGCCCCCCAGAACCTTGGACAGGGACAAGGACAGCCTGGGAAGGATCCAGGGAGGGCTGCAGTTTGGGGACTGAAGCCCGTCTGTTCTTGTTTCTCGGGGTCCTTTGGCCTGGAACATTTGGTGGAGCCCATTAAAATTAAAAAGCCAAGTGGCTGGAGGCTCGGAATGCCAGCTCGTTTTCTCTGGCATGGCAGGTCCTGTTTAAGGGAACCAGCTGGCATTAATGGCACACAACGCATCGCGAACAGCAGCTAGCGATCAGAAGAATCAGAGCTAATAATCAGGTTCAGGAAAGATAATGAGATATGAACAGCCATTGCTGAGAGTCCCCCGGGGTCTGCCTTAACAGCCTCCAAATAAGCTACAAAACAGAAATTAACCAAACAGGGGCTCCATTTGGGCAGAGGGGGAAAACAAACAAGGTAGAAATTTGCACACGAATTCCTAATATGGCCGTGCTCAAGCTCAGGACCTGTGGGAGGCAAGGGGCTTTCTGTGACTGTCAGGTCAGAGCCGCTGGTGAGAGGCCTAAAGAAAGAGAAGACGAGCTTCCTGTGGCTCACTGGAGACTCTGGCCTTCTTTCCTACTCCAGGTTCTCACTTGGCATGCAGCAAACTAGCTAGGTCACCCCTTCATGACAGTGGCCAGTGAGGAGAATGGCCAGCCAGGTAGGGGTCAGCCTCAGGCTGGCACAGAAAGTCTCAGTGTTGGCTACAAGCAATGATCTCTAGTCTCTCCCTACCCCCTACCCGCTGCATTCGAGCTCTGCCCGGTCCTAGGAGGCTGCCAGCCTTGGAGAAGCTTGGGCCTCCTTGTTCCCTTCCCCGCTCCTGCTTCCCATGCCTTCAGTACTTCATCATCTTGCTAGATGTGTGTAAGACGTAGATGTGTCTTCAGCATCTATCAGTGTCTAGGCCTGCCAGGTGAGCTGCTGCCTCCCATTTACACATCACCTGGACCCCAACCCTTAATGGCCTTTGTCAGGGGCCCCATGTTATGCACATGGTCCATGGTTAAGGGGCACCAGACCATTGCTTCTTGAGGAGGAGGCTGTGCTAGTTGTTTTCCCACTGCTGTGACCCAAGACTTACCAGGAGCAGTCTAAGGAAGATGTACAGTGGGGATACTGTGTATCAGGGCAGGCAAGGTGTGGTAACATGGAGGTGGCTTGTCACATTGTATCCACAGTAGGAAGAAAAGCAAGATGAGGTCTGGTGTTCAGGCTGCTTTCTCCTTTTTTAAGTGGTCTAGCACCCTGGAGCATGTTTAGGGCGGCTCTTCCTACCTCGGTTAACCCAATCTAGAAACTTCCTTACAGACATACATAACAGGAGGATTATTTCCTCAGTGATTTTAGATTTTAGGTAGCCAATGGTATTAACTGTCACAGAGGCCAGTTGCAAGTGGAGGTGAAGCTTTGGAATCAGCAGGCCCTAGGTTCAAATCCTAGCTTTAGCTGCCATGACATAACTGTCCTTGGCAAAGTCACTAGTCCTCTCTGAGTCTGCCGCTTCTTGGTGGAAGGGGCTTTTGCTAAGATATTGCATGTGGCAGCTGGGATGTGCTCATGGAGCACTTTGCCCAGGTGTCCCAGGATACCAGGCATTCTAGGTTCGTCCCCCAGCACTGCAGAATATGAAAAAGCTTTTGCAAGCAACAGTGTCAGTAGCATATGTGAGATCTCTAGACAGTCTACTCTTCCTGTGACCTCCATGCCTTCCCTCTGCACTTAGGTTATGGCTCACAGAAGGCCATTTCTGAGGCACTCGTTACAGAGAGCTGGGGATACCTGACTCTGTAAGCTCCGTCTGAGCAGTACCCAGGACGGGCCAGCGGCCTTCAGAAAGGCCCTGGTGTATCACTGAAATATGGAGAAGCTGTCATTCAGTTCCTGGGACAACGGCAGGGCTCTGAACATCAGCATGATAGTTAGGATTTACAGGCAGCACTGACAGCCCAGGCTGGAAGGGGCTGGCTGCCTAGGGGCACCCTTGATTAGCTGGCACACCCTTGTCCCCTATCCCGTCACTGGAGCCTGGGCCCAGCCAGTCCTGCTTGCCTGCAGCCTCTCTATCTCCCTGAGGCTTCCCAAAGCCTCAACAACCCAAAAGGCCAAGTCTAGAGCCAGTCTAGGAACAGAGTAGCCTGATTAGCCACCAGGAGTCCAGAGCTGAATTCGGGCCAGATCTTGCCATGGCCTTTATTTCCTCCTTTCCCCGGGATGGACCATCAGGGAAGGACTGGCTAGGCCTCAGCCTGGGATTACCAAGAATTCTGGGTTGTGTCTGCTCTCTCTCCGTGTCCGCTGCTCCTTCTAGCTTCTAGGTAGTTCTTCTCTGATAGCCTAAGCCACCTTCAGGTCCCCAGAGACACCCTCTCTCACGTGTGTTGAACACTCCATCCAGTTGTCTGCTTGTACCTGTTCTTCAACCACAACCTCACTTGAGCATGTGCTCTGGTCTATTGGACACAATATTTAGTGCCTGGCACACATAGGAAAGGCCTGCAGTCCTTCCCTCCCAGAGGCGCAGGGTCAGGAATGCCAAGGACTAGTGCTTGGAGAGACGCACCAGGGAAACAGGATCCATGGTCTGCCTGCCTGAGAGAGGTGACGTTGTCACGAGGCTGCACTTTCTGAGTCCTCTTGTGTGCCAAGCTCATGCCTTTTATATACATTCTCATCCCAAGCCCTGAATGTGGTAGAAATAACTATCCTTTTTCTACCACCAGACAGTGACGTAGAGAAAGGATAATGAGTCACCTGCCTGGGGTCCCACTGCTAGTAAGTGACAGAGGTTGTAGACTTCAGAGCTGGTCCTGAGGGAACAGGTGTTTGGCCTGAGGTGGGTGGGGCACCCCAGTCCTAGGGAATGGGTCAACAAAGGCTAGAGGCCAGAAGGCCCAGTTGGCCTCAGAAGGGCTGCCCCTGGGTGTGGGGTGTGAGGAAAATTGGAGGGATCCCCTCCCGCTGTCCCTCCAGTTCTACTCCTCCCTCCCATGAGCCCTTGCAGCATCATGTACCTTCTTCTGTTTTCTTTCCTTCCTAAGGTGGGCCTTAATGTACTGGTTCAGAAAGCAAACAAGTTCACTCCAGCCACTCGCCTTCTCGTGCAGAGATTTGTGCCCTTCCCTGCAGTAGGTAAGATCTGCACACCGGTGTGTGTGTGTGTGTGTGTGTGTGTGTGTGTGTGTGTGCATGCTGCATGGTGGGGGTCTCAGGAACTTCCAAGCACCTGGGTGAATGGTGGCCTGTCCACATCATATCCCCCTGATGCTTGCAGACTCCTGGCTGGGAGATCTAGAACAGAATTCACACAGGTAGAAGAAAGGATACAGGACCCACCTACCCATCAGCTAGGCGCATGACATGCAGCCTCAGCACAAATTCTTGGGTGTTTGTTTTGTTTTGTGGTGCTGGGGATGGAATCGGGGCTTTATGCACACAAGGCAAGCATCCTACCAGCTGAGCTCCACTCTCAGCCCTCTGTCTGAGACAAAATCTCAATCTGTAGCTGAGGCTGGCTTGGTACTCGCTATGTAGCCAAGGCTAGCCTTAGACTCCCAGGAGACTTAGCACAGAGGTAGTGTGTTTGCTCCTATGTTTTGAGATGGGGGTCTCGTGTATCCCAGAGTTGCCTTAAGCTGTGAACTGGAGCATGACCTTGAACTTCTCGGGGATTAGGAGTGTGTAGCACTCTTGGTTCGTGAATCCAATTGATCTAATCCAGGGCACCCTGCGTACCAGGGAAGCACTCTTATCAATTAAACCCAGAGTCTAGCTCAGCACAGTGAGAGTCTGAACCTGGATCTCCAGGCTCATAAGGGTCAGCAGACAGAACACAATGCATACTGTGGACTGTGAAAAGTATTTACAATAAACCTTAACCAAAAAATGCACATTTAAATTTATTTATTTACTTACTGATGGGGGGGGCATGTGTGGATATCAGACAACTTTCAGGAATCAGTTCTCTCCTTCCATCATGTGTATCTTAGGAATTGAATTCAGGTTGTTACCTGTAGCCCAGGCTGGACTCAAGCTCACTATGTAGCTAAGGATGACACTTGACACTTTAATGGCTATGCCTTACTTTTTTTTTTTCTTTTAAAAATCAGGTAAAAGGCATATTGATTAACTGACCTTGGGAGTCCACACACCAGCATGTGGGAGGTAGAGACAGGAGGATCAGAAGTCTAAGACAATCCTTAGCTATATAGTGAGCTTGAGGCCAGCCTGGGCTACACGTAACAACCTGAGTTCAATTCCTAAGACACACATGGTGGAAGGAGGGAACTGATTCCTGAAAGTTGTCTGACATCCACACATGCCCCACCCCCATAAGTAAGTCAATAAATACATTTAAATGCACATCTATTACTAAATCATAATAGCAGTTTTTGATAACATGTTTTAATCTCTTTATAAATCCTTTGAGTTTTATTTATACATATAGAAACATTAATCTGAGAGGAGCGTTCAGTCTTCACATGACCGTCAGAGGGGCCTCAGCCTGCAGGACAACTCAGAGGTTTTTTTTTTTTTTTATTGTTGTTGCTTTGGGTGGTGGGAGGTTGGGGTTTTTTGTTTGTTTGTTTGTTTTTGTTTTTCTAAGATATGTTTCTCATAGACCAGGCTGGTCTTGAACTCAGAGACCTGCCTGTCTCTGCTTCCTGAGTGCTGACATTAAAGGCATGCCCCACCACTGCTCAGCCGTCACAGTTTACGTTGGACCCTTAGGATGTTTTACAGCTTTGCCTGGCTTTCAGAAGTGGCACCCACTTCCAGAAAGGGAGACTACTGTGCAGTTTATTTTTAAAGAAATAACTGTAGATGCAGCACAAAGCAGATCAGCATTTGTTCAGAGAAGGGTACATGAATACTAAGAACCCTAGATCAGAGTCCCCTTCTTGGAAACTTTGCCAGAGAACAAAGGTGGGGGCTGGCCCAGGGCCTGAGGTTCTGTGACCTTCCTGAGGTTCCTTCCTAGTCTAAAGAGCTGAGTCAACCAGGCTCATGGCCATGGCCATGACCTGACCTTCTCCTCCTGTGTGTAATATGTAGGCCTGGGACTCTTAATCTGTGGCTCGCAGCTGCACGTGAGGCCACAGACCAGACTCTATTGACAGGAACATGCTGTAGAGTACCTACCGAATGGGGCAGCGCCCCCCCCCACCCCCATGCCCAGTGGCTAATAAACTCCCAGAACCAAATACCCAGTGGAGCCTAGCCAACTCAGATAATTGCTATAGCAACTCCACAGTTGTAATGAACTCTTAGCTATTTCTGCCGTGGGCCATTAATGAAATAACTCTTTAAGTCTGACTTTGTCATGGGGTCTAATTGAGCAACAAACGTGGCTACTCAGTGGCTGGGCTGTCTCTGCCACCAGGGCTGAAGGGTCAGAGGCAGCCTAGACTGGCTATGAGGCTCTGCTGAGAGGTAATTGGGACTTGAGGGGCAAGCCTCAGATAAGAACTTTGCCAGTGGCTTGTTCCAACCCTCTCCAGCCCCCAGTGTGCTGTGTGACCTTGAGCTGGTCTTAACCTCTCTAGGACTCCCTCAGGAGGGGAGGCCTTTCCTCTGTTCTGAGACTCTCTCTCTCACCTGCTCCTCCAGTGTTAGCCTGATCCCCCTCCCATCTTCTTGCGACTCAGCCCTCCTACCCCAGTCCAGCTGTTCCAAGCAGGCTTGAGGCCCCTATATCCATAGCTGGTTCTATTCATTGTCCTTTGCAACTTGCTCCTCCTCACTGCCAAGCCTATCTGCAACGAGGCTTCTGTTCATTCCGCTGTCAGTGATTGCCACGGTGAGGTCAGAGCCGTCGCCTGCTCCCTGCACTTGGTCTCTCTCTGTAGCATGTCCCTCCATGCCCTGGCCAGGACAGAACATCTGTAAGTCACTTCCCCCTTGCTTTCTGCAGCAGGATGGCTAGTCACCACTAGGGCCCTGGGTGAAGCTCGCTCTGCACTGGCTCCACCATGTGACAGGCCCTCTTTCCCCTTAGGGAACAAGTGTGATGGGAGGACTCTGTGGTAGGAAGGAATGGGATGCAAGAGAATCTGTAAGCGATGGGGGGGGGGGGGTCCTGAGAAGACCCCAACCACCCCTCTTTTCCTAGGCAAGCAAGGAACACGGAAACTCCCTCGAATTGCTGTGTTCCCCACTTCTCTGGCTGGCCTCTACATGCCTGTCCAGGTGAAAGTCTGGGAGGCAGGGTAGGATGTGTCTTCTCTGGGCTCTGCACTGTCCAGAGCCCAAATCACTCCCTTAACCCACCCAGCTTGGAATGTTTGGTCTCTGTCTAACTCTGCTTCTCCAACCGGGAACCACCTCAGAAATCGTCACATGCTTCCACTAGGTTTGCAGAGTCCATAACTCCCAGGGGCTACCTAGTCCTTCCGCCCATCCTTGGCGTACCTCACTTAGTGCTGGAGGGACCCAAGGCAGAGCTTACCACCTCCTTCTACAAAGAATGCACAGACTCCGAGCTACACCTTACACCCAAAGCCGAGGCCTCCCTGCCTTCGCCCAGAACCACTCAATCTTGTGGAGAATCCTGCCTTGGGAGCTGAGAGACTTGAGCTGTGTTCCCGGGGTGGCCAGGCTGTGCGGTGTGTTGTATAGTGAGCACAGCTCCAAGCTTGCCCTGACTTTTCATCTAGGATTGTATGAGCCCTGGTGTGCATGGAAGTGCCGAGTGCACAGAAAGTGAGCCCCAGATGCTCCCTGCAGCCACCCCCCCTCTCGGGGAGGTTTTCTGCACCCACAATACCCTGCCCTGGTCTAGAACAGCAGTCATGTGGGAGATGGTGGTTTCTATTTATACATGGAGATGGTAGGAAAGAAGGTGAGCCTGGGAGCATGTGTGCTGGCGTCGGAATCGATTGGGGACTGGTAATTAATTTGTTTAGACCTTAATTAATTCTCCAGTTCTTTCTTATTTGTGGACTGTCACGCTTAATTGTGTTCAGGAGCTCAAGCTTGGAGCAGGCCCTCCGTTAATTGATGTGTGGCTGCTGGGCGGTGGAAGTTAATGGTTTGGGAAGCTGGGCAAACAGTGCCATTAAAGGTCAACAGAGGAGATGCTGGAAAAATCCACACCTCTGGGTCCAGCCACTGGGCTGCGGAGCTGAGCCTGCTCTACAGGAGGCAGGTCCCATAGAGAGCCTTTCTTCGAGGCCTTGGGGGGAAGTGTACTGGGAGGTGGCACTTGGTGTGGGTCTCATAATAGACACTGAGAAAACAGCAGGTCTGTGGTCAGAGGCCTTGGAGCACGGCCTCCAGAGATGTGGAAATACCAGCAGTCACATACTTAATGTATCTTGTTGGAGTTGCTATCCCTGGCTCCGTGTGCGCATGTGGAGGCTGGAAGCCCCCCTTCACTCTACCATGGAAGGGGAAATAGCAGCCGAACTTTTGGGTAATGAAAACCTTAGCTGACCCTGCACACCCCTGAGCTTGTGCCTCTGTATTAGTTACTGGTCTCCTGCTGTAACAAAAGCCCCTGAAGGAAGGCAGGGGTTATTTTGTATGGTTTAGTCTGACAGTATAGTCTCCGTCACAGTGGCAGGACGCTCGGGTCATTTTGTAAAAGCTTGGGCAAGTAGAGGGCGGTGACTGCTGGTGCTCAGATCTCTGGCTCCCTTTCATTCAGCCCTGGGCCCCAGCCCTTGGCATAGGACTGCCCACACTCAGGGTCAGTCTTCCTACTCACTTACCCCACTGTAGAAATTCCCTCACAGACAGATCTATCTTCTACCTGATTCTAGATCCTGCTAAACTGAGAGTCAGTATGTCAGCCTTCCATAGGCTAATGATCTTTCATAGACTAAAAATTCCATCCTCGACTAGGAAGTCTTCTGGGGTCATTCCTAGGGGGTCCCTTTTATGAGTTGTCAAAAATTTTTTCACTGCCATAAAAAATATTCTTTGTACTTCTCAGAGAGCTGTTGCTGAGGACTTGGGGAGGGGTCTCCTGCTTCTTCATACCCAGTAAGCCTAGGAGCTACCCTTTTGTGCCCTTTCTATGCCCGGCCACAGAGGTCTCCATGACATTGACTCTCAGTGTGCTTAACTCCAGGAGGTAGCTGGCAGTGCTGCCAGAGCCTCAGCCCCTCCCCCATCAAAGCATAACTCCCCATTCCTCATCCCCTGTGAGCCAGGAGGCAGCCTGGGGCCCTGTGACCGGTGTCCTCCATGAGGGTCTGTGGTGCTTCGTGAGGCCCATGTCCCTTTAAGGCTCCTCTGGAGGCTGGAGGAACCCGCCTGGACCTTTGCTATGCTTGCTCCTGATCCCACTGCAGCTTTGGCTGCGCTCTTCCTCTTTGCCTCTTGCTGGGCTCCAGGCACATGACCCTGCTGCCCAGATGCCTTCTCTTCTCCATACCTCAGCCCTCCACTTGGCTGCCAAGCACTCTGTATCCCTGTATCTATCCAGGATAGGCCGTTCAAGTTCACGTTTGCCCCCCTCATCAGACTGTGTGGGTGTTCCAGGATCTTTGGGTTACCATTCCCCAGCCCCCTCAGCCAGGAAATAGTCAGGGTATGTATTAGTTATTTCCTTGTTACTGTGACCGAATATATGTGAAGAAGAAACTTAAAAGAGAAGGAATTTATTTATTTATTTTTGGCTTTCAGTTTAAGAAGGGAGGCATCATGGTGGTGAAGTCATAGCACCAAGAACTTAACTTGGGGTGGCTGGTGACATTGAGCCTACAGTTAGGAAGGAGGGGGGGAATGTTAGATTTCAGCTTGACACCCTCCCCCCCCATTTTCATGTGTGTGTATGCATGTTTTTTTTTTATGTGTGGGCCCATGTGGATGTGCATGCATACATGTATGATGTATGTGTGTGCATGTGTGTGTGGAGACCTGAGGTTAATGGTGGGAATCCTCCTTCATTCCTCCCACCTTATTCCACCAGGCTGCATCTCTCAGCCAGACCCAGAGCTTGTTGATATGGCTAGCCAGCTTCCTCTAGGGATCCCGTCTCTACCTTCAGAGGCTGGAGTTACAGGTGGGTCACTACCCTCACCCAGAATTAACATGGGTTTCTGGGGATCCAAACTCCTCAGTACTTGCCCAGCAAGTACTGTTAACTGCCGAGCCACCTCCCCCAACCCTATACCGTCCTTTTGTTCAGCACAGAACCGCAGCCAAGGCACGATGCTGCCCATTTCAGGGTGGGTCTTCCCTCGGTTGATCCTCTCTGGAAACACCCTCCTAGACACCTCCAGAGGTGTGTTTCTATGGTGATTCTAAATCAGGTTGACAATGAAAATTAGCCTGGCAGGGTCTCGTGTGGGGTTTGTTAATGCTTAAACAAGTGTGTTAGCACCGAAGGTTCAGCTTCAGTTGCTCAGAGAGGAACTCGAGCCAATGGCATTGATGACTAGAGTCTGTTTTAAGTGTTCTGGCTTTTTGTGTCTTGGTCCATTCTTTGAGTCAGTAGCCCCACCCCCCACCCCCCACTGACTCAAAGATAATGATAAGGGATCAGTAAATGATCAGTCGACCATCCCTCACAAACTTATCCCAGGCATATATGCTCAAGTCTTTCTGGTCTGTGGGCACTACATCTTTGAAATGTTATCCTAGGATCATCTTGTAAGTTTTCACAGGGATTATACCAGGCGCCAGGGCCTCATGAACCCTCAGTGCAGGTTAGCTCTCCATTTGCCTTTATTGCCCTGACCAGGGTGACAAAAACCAACTATGGTGGCACATTCTTATAATCCCAGCATGTAGGAGGGGAAGAATCAGAGTTTAAGATTATCCTTGGCTACACAGTGAGTTCAAGATCATCTTGGATGGCAAGAAATGCTGTATAAAAATATCAAAGCATGGAGATGCAGAGATGGCTCAGCAGTTAAGTATGTACTGTTCTTACAGAGGACCCCAGTTTGGCTCCCAGAATCCACATTCAGTGACTTGCTGACATCTGTCACTCCATCCTCAAAGGAGGTCTGACCCCCTTAGCCCCTGTAAGCACCCACTCACGTGTACATTCATATACACTCTTGTGTACAATCTGCACAGAGACATACACACACTCTGGCATTGTGGAACATTAATTTGGAGACAAGCGTTGGTCAGATGCTCAAAATGGCACAAAAACAAATGTTCCTGTGACAAATGCTGTACCATTTCCTGGAGGCTGGGGCTTGGGCTCGGGGCTAGAGCATTCATCTAGCATGCCTGGGGTTTGGTCACAGTATCACTTATCACTAGGGGTGTGTGTGTGTGTGTGTGTGTGTGTGTGTGTGTGTGTGTGTGTAGATAGTTACACATTGTTTCCAGACAATCTCCAGATACTTCCTAGATTTTAGGAATTTAGCCTAAGCTGATGTTTTAGAAAGTGTGTGTTCCATTTGAAGAGGATCATCCACTGGCTTCTCCATCAGAGGAATGTATGGCCGAGTGACAGGGATTCAGAGCACCCCAACCTATGTAAAAACTTCAGGCATGGCAGCATGTGCTTGTAATCCCAGTACTAGGGAGGCCCACAGGAGGCTGGCCAGGCAGCCTAGCCTAATTGGTAAGTTCTCAGACAATGAGATTTCTTGTCTCAAAGAAGGTGGATGGAATGTCTGAGGATGACACCTGAGGCTGTCCTATGGTCTCCTCAAGCACACAGATACATGCATATCCACATTTATGAACACACATCATGTAGTCATATAAATGTTAAGGGCCACGTCCTGACTTAACTGAGGGACTTGGGGTGAAATACTTGCAGTCAGAGGGGTCGCATGCGCTCTGTTCAGAGCTGGCCCATCCTGAACAGGTCCACCCTACGGCGTGTGGGCCCTGCTAGTTTCAGTTGTGTCACTGAAGACAGAATAGCCAGAGTGAAGGAGTTGGTGTCCAGAGTGGCTGTGGCACAGTGTGAGCCTGGCAAGGGTGGAGGGACCTTCTGACAAAGCCACTGTCCTTGAGATGAGCTGAGTTGGGTTTAGGAATGTGGCTCTGAGCAGCCTGACCCAGAAAGCAATAAGGCATATTCATGTGACTAAGTCACCACTTCCTGGGCAACTTGCCTACGCCCTGGCATCCCGTAGGCGCTCAATAAATATTACTGAACAGATAGCTTTCTAACTCAAGAGATTTGACAATTTCTAAAACCCAGTAGGTAGAGAGACTGGGAGACCGAGAAGGCAGAGAGGCAGTAGGCTTGGACGATGAAGGCAGGAGGGGCAGGCAGCTACAGGGCAAGGAGATGGCACCTTGGAGCCCTGGATAGGAGCTTAGGGTTTAAGCCTCACTCATTCTGTCATCTGGGAAGCCATTGCAGCCTCCAGCATGGCAACTAGTGGGCTGAAGAAGCTTGTAGAAGACGTGTCAGTGCCCCACTTCTAGTGTACTCAGAAGACGGCTGTCTCAGCAGGGATCTTGTGTTACTGTGTGTGTGTGTGCACACACGCACGCACCTGCATATGGATGTGCATGTGAAGGCCAGAGATGATGATGTCATTTCTTAGTCTCTCTCTCTCTCTCTCTCTCTCTCTCTCTCTCTCTCTCTCTCTCTCTCTCTCTCTCTCTGCATTATCTCTCACTGGCCCAGGACTTTCTAGAGCTAGACAACTCTAGGGAGTCCCCCTGTCTCTATCTCTCTGGCACTAGAATTACCAGCCCAACCTATCATACCAAGCTTTTCCCATGGGCACTCGTGATTGAGTTTAGGGCCTGTGCTTATGTGGCAAGATCATTACTGAAGTGTCTCTCCCCAGCTTCCTCAGCAGGAATTTTATGGGCAGAGACTCCAAACTTCAGAGTTAGCTATGCCTAGCATGTACAAACTGATTTTTTTTTTCAGTTTAGAAATCTCCAGTCCTGAGTTGGTGACACTTCAGTATGGGCTGTGAAACTTTCTCTTGATTCTCAAGCTATTCAAAAGAGAATGTGGGCCATTTAGAGCTGCCTCTCAAATGTAGTATTGGGACATGCTGTGAAATTAAGCAATTATTAAGGCCAATGTGCCTGTTTGGTGAGCATTGCTCCTCCAAAGGCAGAGAGGGGCTATGTTCTGAGAGGGGCTGTGTTCTAAGAAGGACTGTGTCCTGAGATTGAAGAGAGAGCATATGAGTTGGTCCATGTGTACATAAGTGTGCCTGCAAATGTGCAGGTCCCCTGCTGCTTGGCCTGAGAGCCTGGCTATGGTAGCTGCCTCAGCTGAAGGCCAGGGGTCAGAAGAGACTATTGTTTGATTATCTAACTTTTTATGCAGTTTGAACTGTTTACCATGCTGTGATGGTTAATATTGATTGTCAGCCTAGAATCACCAGAGATATGCCTCTGGGCATGCTTGGGAGGGATTATCTAGATTAAGTTAATTGAGGTGGGAAAATCCAATACTATGCCGTGGGCTGTGAAAAATGAGAAAGGGAGCAGAGAACCTAGCATTCGTTGATCTTTGGTTTCTGACTGTGGCTATAAAGTGACCCCCTGCTGTCGCCGCCATGATGGACTGTATCCCTTGGAACTGTAAGACAGAATAAACCGTTTCTTCCTTGAAGTTGTGGCGTGGGGTATTTTGTCACAGCGAGACAGGTAACTAGTGTACATGACACATGTACACTGTGTGCTGCATGGTCCAGAGAAGTGATGGAGGAGGAAAGAGGGCATGGAGCAAGTTTGTCTGACCCTCCTTGAAGGTAACAGAGTGGAATTTGGGAGAACTTCGACCAAGTCTGTACGGAGCTACAAATGGTGGCTGCTTTCTGTTGCTACCACAGTAGTTGGTTTGTTTATATGAAAAAGACTTTATTTTTTCCTAATTATGTATAGTTGACATATAAGTCCTGTTTCCAGACATAGGCTTGTTTGTATTTTTCCAAAGTTAAGTAAACAGCTAAAAGTTTGCAAATCAGAGTAGGTGTGGTAGTATCTGTTTATAGCCCCAGGAACATGAAGGTGGAAACAGTAGGATCAGAGGTTCGTGGGCAACCTAGGCGACTGAGCAAAGTAGCCTGGGCTAGCTCTGTCTCGAAGCAAAAACAATAGCAGAAGTGTATGAATCTATGTTAATTTATTATATACATTTAAATGTAATCAAGTACAATGGGATTGTATAAACATAAACACAACAGGTTTTTTTGTTTGTTTGTTTGAGACAGTGTCTATTGCAGTCCATGCTGGCCTTGAACTCACTATTAAACTGGGAAGGACCTAGTTGACTTCCAAGACATATACCACTTCACCGGGCAAATTTTGGAACTCTTTCAATGAAAGTCATAAAATTCTAACTTTTCTCCTTTCAATAGGATCTAACCAGTTATCCTTCCATGATAACTTTTTTTTTTTTTCAATTTTGGAATACTGTAGCAAGGCATCATAGCCCACACCTATAGTCCCAGCTTGGGGAGGCAAAGCCAGGAGGATCATGAGTCTGAGGCTAGCCTGGGGTACAGTTCAAGTCTGGGGCATTCTGGGAGAATATATATGTATATATGTATATATATATATATATATATATATATATATATATATATATATATATCCTGTCTCAATTAATCAACTTTAAAAAGCAAACTCAGCAATATTCTTTCCAAGACTTGGGTTAAAGAGAATGAGTGTCATCCACTATTATAGCCATATAGAAGTGTTCATTCAAAGACCCCATTTTAATACTAACAAATACTGCTCTAAGTTACCAAAGGGATGTATTTCTCAAAAATTTCCCCTCGACTTATGGTATTGTAACCTTTTCTGTCATTATTTCTTCCCTAGACCTTATCTTGACTCTCACATAATTCACAAACTTCGGAATAGATCAGGGGCAACTGTTGCTTCTCTCTTGATTTTTATGCCTTTCTGGAGGAAGACAATGACCACTTTTCTAATATTGAATGTGCCTCACATATCCATCTCTTCTGAAATGTCTCTTAAAGCCTCAGTGGGCACAAATCACTAGAGTAGAGGCATGGTAACTGAAAGGAGACAGAAAAGCATGAAATGAGGGAGAGAAGAAAGGAAGAGGAGAAACAGACAGACAGAAAACAGAAAGGGGATTGTTAAGAGACTTACTAGCACCCAAAATCTCATCATCAATCAAAGAGAGACCATAGACCTTGGATTCGAAGATACAACAATGACTATAGGCTGCTAGGACGAGAATCAGTAGGTACATCTTATACTTCTGCAGAGTATGAGAAATACTTACACACACACACCCCATTGTTTTAAATAGGGAAAAAATGGTTTCTTATTATCTACTGAGTAGAAACTAGAAGAGACTG
>JADRCD010165891.1:0-53238 GCA_019843815.1 Montemys delectorum | reverse complement strand
TTTTTTTTTTTTAATTAGATATTTTCTTTATTTACATGTACATTTTCCCTTTCCCAGGTTCCCCTCCAAAACAAACAAACAAACAAACAAAAACAAGAACAAACCCTTTTTGCCTCCCCCTTCCCCATGCTTGTCACCCCACCCTCTCTCACTTATTGGTCCTGGCATTCCCCTACACTGGGGCACAAAACCTTCACAAGGCTGAGGTACTTTACTCCTATTGATGATCGAATTTGCAATCCTCTACTATACACCTGCTGCCAGTACATTCAATCCCACCCTGTATAGTCCTTGATTGGTGGTTGGGTCCCAGGGAGCGCTGAGGGTACTAGTTAGTAATTGTTGTTCGTCCTAAGGGGCTGCAAACCCTTCAGCTCCATAGAAACTTTCTCTAACTCCTTCGTTGGGGACCGTGTACTCAGTTCAATGAATGGCTATGAGCCTCTACATCTGTATTAGTCAGGTATTGTAAGAGCCTCTCAGGAGATAGCTATATGCTTGTCCTTCCTTCCATCTCTGCTCCATAGTTAATCTCTGCCACTCCTTCTGTGGGTGTTTGATTCCCCTTTTTAAGAAGGAATGAAATGTCCACCTTTTAGTCTTCTTTCTTCTTAAGTTTCTTGTGGTTTGTGGGTTGTTCTTCCTGTATTCCAAACTTCTGGGCTAATAACCACTTATCAAAGAATGCATACCATGTGTGATCTTTTGTGATTGGGTTACCTCACTCAGGATGATACTCTCCAGATCCATCCATTTCCCTACGAATTTCATAAATTCATTGTTTTTAATAGCTGAGTAGTACTCCATTGTGTAGATGTACCACACTTTCTGTATCCATTCCTCTGTTGAGGGACATCTGGGTTGTTTCCAGTTTCTGGCTATTATAAATAAGACTGCTATGAACATGGTAGAGCATGTGTCCTTATTACATGATGGAGCATCTTGTGGGTATATGCCCAGGAGTGGTATGGCTGGGTCCTCTGATAAAACTATGTCCAATTTCTGGAGGAACTGCCACACTGATTTCCAGAGTGGTTGTACCAGTTTGCAATCCCACCAGCAATGAAGGAGTGTTCCTATTTCTCTGCAGCCTCTCCAGCATCTGCTGTCACCTGAGTCTTTTATCCTAGCCAATCTGACTGGTGTGAGGTGGAATCTGAGAGTTGTTTTGATTTGCATTTCCCTGATGACTAAGGATGTTGAACATTTATTTAGGTGTTTCTCAGCCATTTGGTGTTCATCAGTAGAGAATTCTTTGTTTAGCTCTATGCCCCATTTTTTAATAGGGTTATTTGGTTCTCTGGAGACTGACTTCATGAGTTCTTTGTATACATTGGATATTAGCCCTCTATCAGATGTTGTTGATCTTATTACCTGAGCTATAGGTGTTCTGTTCAGGAAACTGTCTCCTGTACACATTCAAGGCTATCTTCCATTTTCTCTTCAATTACATTTAGTGCATCTGAATTTATACTGAGTTATTTGATCCATTTGCACTTGAGTTTTGTGCAGGGTGATAAGTATGGATATATTTGCATTCTTCTACATACAGACATCCAGTTAAAACTGCATCATTTGTTAAAGATGCTTTTGCTACTGTATGGTTTTGGCTTCATTGGCAAAAATCAAGTGTCCTTGGGTATGTGACTTTATTTCAAGGTATTTGATTTGATTCCATTGATCAAACAGTCTGTTTCTGTATGAACACCATGATGTTTTAATTACTATTGCTTTGTAGTACAACTTGGTATGAGGGATATCCAGATTATTATTATTAATGATATTATTAATGATATCCAGAAACAAGAAACAATCCTGATGACTCTCAACTGAAGAATGAATAGAGAGTGAAGTTCATTTACACCACAAAATACCACTCAGCTACTAGAAACAAGGACATCGTGAAATCTGCAGGCAAATGGATGGAACTAGAAAAATATCATGCTGACTGAGGTAACCATGACACAAAAGGACATGCATGGTATGTTCTCTCTTATAAGTGGATATTAGCTATAAAGTATAAGATACTCACACTATAATCCACAGACCTAAAAAGCTAAACAGCAAAGAGGGACCAAGAGAAGATGTTTCAATCTCACTCAGAAGGAGAAATAAAGTTGTCCTAGGAGGTAGATAAAGGGATATAACTGAGTGGTGGAAGGAATCAGAAGTTGAGCAGAGGGGTAGGAATCATGTGTAGAGAGAAATTGGAAAAGAAGGCCTGGAGAGTGAACAGAAATTGGTTGAGGGGGCATTTCTAGGACATGCTAGGGACCTTTAATGGAGGGGCTTCAGGGAGACTATGAGGGTGACTTTAAACATGACACTTAGCAGTGGGGGATATATATCCTGAAGTGTTCACTTTCTATAGCCAGGCAGGACTCTCAGTTGAGTGATAAGGACACCAACCCATCCACAAAACCTTCAATGTGTTCTAACTAAAAGAAGTGTATGGATAAAGATGGAGCAAAGACTTGGGGAATGATCAACAAATGACTCACCCTTCTTGAGATCCATCCCATGGGCAAGAACCAATACCTGACAGTATTAGTGATACTTTATTATGCTTGCAGACAGGAGGCTAGCATAACTGTCTTCTGAGAAGCTCTACACTGTAGCTGACTGAAACAGATGTAGAAACCCAAAGACAAATATGAGTCTTGTGGAAGAGCTGGGGGAGGGATTGTAGAACTTAGAGGAGATAAGGACTCTACAAGAAGATCAACAGAGTCAGCTAATCTAGAACCTTGGGGTCTGTCTTAGTCAGGGTTTCTATTCCTGCACAAACATCATGACCAAGAAGCAAGTTGGGGAGGAAAGGGTTTATTCAGCTTACTTCCATATGGTTGTTGATCACCAGAGGAAGTCAGGACTAGAACTCAAGCAAGTCAGGAAGCAGGAGCTGATGCAGAGGCCATGGAGAGATGTTCCTTTCTGGCTTGCTGGCTTGCTTCTCCTGGCTTTCTCAGCCCACTCTCTTATAGAACCCAAGACTTCCAGCCCAGAGATGGCACCACCCCTTTGATCACTAATTGAGAAAATGCCCCACAGCTGGATCTCATGGAGGCATTTCCCCAACTGAAGTTCACTTCTCTGTGATAACTCCAGCCTGTGTCAAGTTGACATACAAAACTAGCCAGTACAATTGACCCCTTGTCAACCTGACACACAAACACTTCACTATTAAGCCTCAACCCTTATGTTCTTATTCATCCCCAAGATCTAAAGTCCCACAGTCTTTACATATTAAAAGATCAATTTAAAATGTCTAATATCTTTTAAAATTCAAAGTCTCTTAACTGTGGGCTCCACTAAAATACATTCTTCCTTCAAGAGGGAAAAATATCAGGGCACAGTCACAATCAAAAGCAAAACCAACTGGGATCCAACTCATGATCTTCTGGGCTCCTCCAAGGGCTTGAGTCACCTCTCTAGCTCTGCCCGTTGTAGCACACATCTTGTTTTCTGGGCTCCAGATGCCTGTACTTCACTGCTGCTGCTGTTTTTGGTGGTCATTCATGGTACTGGCATCACTAAAACACTGTCATCTGCTGTAACTAGGCTTCACCAATAGCCTCTCATAGGCTCTCTTCATGGTGCCAGGCCTCAACTCCTTTGTATGACCCCTTCAGTCTTGGGCCATCAATTGCAACTGAGGCTGCACCTTCACCAATGGCCTTCCATGGCCTCTTACTGTGCTAAGCCTCAGATGCTCTTCATGACCAGTTCGTGCTGTCAAAACCAGTACCACCTGGGTGACTCTTACACATTACCAAGTCCTGCTGCAGCACAAGGTACAACCTTGGCTATCTCTGGAACATAGTCTCTTTGTGCTCTCAGAAAACACTTCCCAGAAGATGTCACCTCAATGATGCTGGTCTCTTCTTAATCACCGCTAATTTCTTAGCTCCAGCTAACCAGCATCAATAGTCCCAGTAATACAAAGTTCTCTCTTTAGTAGTTCTGGTATCTTGTTAATCACAGCTGATACTTCAGCCCCAGCTAACCAGAAACACAGAATCTTCACAATCAAAACAACATGGCCCTGATAAGAGTCTTTAATCTTCCCTCTGAAATTTCACAAGCTAGGACTCCATCTTCTGCACTGTTCTCAACATGATCTTCCAAGTTCCCACAGAACATCCCACAGAGTTCTTAACAGTGGCTTGTCTAGCTCAAAGTTCCAAAGTCCTTCCACAGTCCTCCCCAAAACATGGTCAGGTTGTCACAGGAATACCCCACTTCTGGTACCAATTTGTCTTAGTCAGGGTTTCTATTCCTGCACAAATATCATGACCAAGAAGCAAGTTGGGGAGGAAAGGGTTTATTCAGCTTACTTCCACATGGTTGTTGATCACCAGAGGAAGTCAGGACTAGAACTCAAGCAAGTCAGGAAGCAGGAGCTGATGCAGAGGCCATGGAGAGATGTTCCTTTCTGGCTTGCTGGCTTGCTTCTCCTGGTTTTCTCAGCCTGCTCTCTTATAGAACCCAAGACTTCCAGCCCAGAGATGGCACCACCCCTTTGATTACTAATTGAGAAAATGCCCCATAGCTGGATCTCATGGAGGCATTTCCCCAACTGAAGTTCACTTCTCTGTGATAACTCCAGCCTGTGTCAAGTTGACACACAAAACTACAGGGTCTATCAGAAATTGAACCACCAACCAGAGAGCACACAGGGGCTGCACCTAGGTCCCCTGCACCTATGTGACAGACTTGGAGCTTGATGTTCATGTGGGTCCACCAACAATTTGAGCAGAGCCTTACCCTGACTCTGTTGCCTGCCTGTGGAACCTATTCATCTAACTGGGCTGCCTTGTCTGGCCTCAGTGGGAAAGGATGAACCTAGTCCTGTAATGCCTTGAGGTGCCTGAGTGGATTGGTACCTAGGGGGACCAGTTCCTTCTCAGAGATTAAGAGAAGAAGGAAATGGGCAGAGAGGCCTGTGAGAGTGGACTGGGAAGAGAGGGGGGCATTATAAGAATGTAAAGTGAATGAATAAATATAAATAAATAAATAAATAAATACTTCATTAAAAAGTGCTTTTATTGTGTTTATTTTATTTATTTCATTATTCCCTTGATTTTTTGTTTTATTGCTGCTTCCTGAGCAGGTTCCATAGACAAGAGATTGGATTGTAATGATGCAAATGTTGTTCAGAAGTTACATCTAGCTGTTTCTCAGAAAGTTCTATTTTTTTATGAAATATACAATTATACAAATAAATACTAATAAAAGATGATGAAAGACCCAGTATCTCCACAGCATCCCTAGAAACCTGTAACTCCCCATACAACAGTGATAACACTCACTTCTGTACTTGGTCAGACCACTGATATCTGGGACCTAATACTATACAATTGTGTACTACTATCCCCTTCCCTGCCTTCTCTTATTTATCTAGCCTAAAAATCACTCTTCTGTTTACATTGTATTTTTTCCCTATTGGCCTTGGGATACAGTGTAATCTCCTTGGCTTGATAAATATAATGTTAATTATATTAGAGTCATTAATCCATACTCTGGTCTCACCTTGAGCAGTATGCTAATTTAAAACCCATGTGGAAATAAATAACATAGATCTCTTAACCCATAGCCTGTACACAAATGGAAATAAGAATTCTACCTTAGTAATGAAACTCTTTTAGAAAATTACATTGAAAACAATTGTGGTAAGCTCTCCTCAGGAACAAGGTACAAAATACAGCACAGGTAGTACAAATCACATGGTAAATATTTTATAAATTTGAACATAATCATTAGTGTTTATAAGAAAGTCGTCTTAGTCAGGGTTTCTATTCCTGCACAAACATCATAACCAAGAAGCAAGTTGGGGAGGAAAGGGTTTAGTCTGCTTACTTCCACATTGCTGTTGATCACCAGAGGAAGTCAGCACTGGAACTCAAGCAGGTCAGGAAGCAGGAGCTGATGCAGAGGCCATGGAGGGTGTTCCTTACTGGCTTGCTCAGCCTGTTCTCTTATAGAACCCAAGACTTCCAGTCCAGGCATGGCACCACCCACAAGGGGCCCTACCCTCTTGATCACTAATTGAGAAAATGCCCCACAGCTGGGTCTCATGGAACCACTTCCCCATCTGCAGGTCCCTTCTCTGTAATAACTCCAGCCTGTGTCAAGTTGACACACAAAACCAGCCAGTACAGAAGTCAGGAAAATGAAACAATGTTAAAAGATTGGAAAAAGACATGGATAATACAAACATTAAACAAAAAAAAAATCAATCTCTAGGGAAAAAAAAACTCTGCATAGTGATATGAGAAATTTAGAGTATAATTAAATACCAAATGTACCAGTGGAGATACAAGAAGGAAAAAAGTTAATAACAAAATAACATAAAAAATATTCCAGCTCCTTGGTAATACATTAACTTGCATTTAAACACACTTTATAAGCTCATTCAATTTATAAGATAGTTCTGTTTTAAAATACCTGTTTGGGGGAGTTGACAAAATAACCCAATTATAATTGGTATACTTACATTGAGAACAATTTGGAAGCAGTCAGGACAATTGAAAACATGAAACACTCCCTTTGGAGCTATTTAGTTCTTCAGATATGATCTTGCACACCATTCTGCAAAGCTAAACATGGTCATTCATGCAGTGTAAGATGATACAGAGAGACACATTATGTGTGACGTCCAGGGAAAAAAGATCTTCAACAAGAAAAATGGTAGACTATTATATTTGCTTAAAATTGGGTATATAAATAAAGTGTGATGTTTTATTTAAATTGAATCATGTCATATAGTGAGATTGAACAGAATGATGAGTCTCATAACACATTTTAATAAAAACCCAACTTCTTAAGGGATAAAGTGTAATACTACATGTGGATGTTAAGATATACTGAATAGTGCTATATACCATTTGGAGTAAACATGTAGCAAAAGCGTGAACATTAATGCAGTAATATAAATTAATTTCTGAATATCTGAATAAAACACTACTTTGGAAATGTGTAGGTAGTTCAGCGGAACAGAAAAATAATGTAACTATGTTGTTTGATGTTGTGCCATAAGTAGCCAACTGATAAAGTGAATCTGTCAAGTCAAGACTGGTGCCAAGGTGTATATCCTTATATTTACTCTGTGAGAACATACACTGGTTGAAAAGCAGAAAAAAATAGTTTCAAGAGCGCTGTATGTGTATGTATGTGTGATCGCCTATATGTGAGTTGGTGGGGGAAAGTGTGTGTATATTTGGGATGGTGTGTGAGGAGAAAATGTAATATAGTGTTCCTTCAGAACTACCATGACCAGTGTTATCAAAGTCATATTTCCCAAGATTTTACTCAGGCACTTGAAGCCATCATTAATTCAACAGATTCCAGTCTTTCTATTACCCTAAATCATTCATGTCCTATATCAGAACATGTAACACAATCAGTTGTTTAGCTATGTTTGAATTACTCTAACTTGAAGTCAATTAATCTCATGTATATTAATAGAAAGTGACTGCATATATTAATATTACCTTTTAATTTTCAAGGTAGAAAAGGCTAGCATTTACAGGATAGTAAATGTGAATTTATGACAGGGTGACTAATTATGTCTAGATTATTTCTAGTCTTTAGTTCTATGCAATGATTTCAGTGTACTGTGATTCACCATAGTGGGTTATTTTCCCCTTCGATATTCATATAATGTGGCTGACAACTCTGGTGAAACACACTAGAGTTGGTCAACTCATCAGTTACTGTTTTATACTTGCAATCATCTCCAACAAAACTTCAAATGGCTTGAGTGGAGCACATGCATCCTTAACGATGGTCTTAGCCCTGTGAAGGTTCCATGCCCCAGTGTAGGAGAATGCCAGGGCCAGTAAGCAGGAGGGGGTGGGATGGTGAGCAGGGGGAGGGGGCAGCAAACAGAGGATTGTTTTAGTTTTTGGTTTTTTTATTTTATTTTTTTCTCTTTTTTGGAGGGGAACCTAGGAAGGGAAATATTGTAAATAAAGAAAACATCTAATAAAAATAGTGTAAAGAAAAAAAGAACAAAGAAAAAAGAAAAAAGAGAGACCAGCCTGGTCTACACAGTGAGTTCTAGAACAGCCAGAGCTGCATAGAGAAAATCCATCTCAACAATAAAAACCTCTGTTCTAAATTCAAAAAAAGAAAAGAAAAGAAAAGAAAAGAAAAGAAAAGAAAAGAAAAGAAAAGAAAAGAAAAGAAAAGAAAAAAAAAGAAACATGTGTCGGGTTAACTACTCCTAACATGATACATTGGCATGCATCTTACTTATCTTTTTGTATTTATACTGCTAAATTTTTGTATTTTCACTCTACTCCACATATATAAACTTTTGAGAATTTATATTTTAATGGTGTTAGTCTTTGCAAGTAATTTAGTCAGAAAATACATTGTCACTGAACTTATTAATTAAGATTTGAATATATTATAGATTTTGAAGAAATATTGGCACTTTGTTAAGCTTTTCTTTCAATTATTACAATTAAATGAGCCTCATCTATTTTCAAAATTCCATTCCTGAGTTTCTTGAAAGCAAATTTTACCAACCTGTTTTTTATGTTGTTAGTTGTTTCTGTTGTATGGTGTTTGGTTTTTGTACCCCCTCCCCTTTGGATTTTTATTAGCAAGGTTTTGCATCAATTATTTATTCAATCAACAATGTATAGTGTTAAAGACTATTGGCTGAACAATAAAGATAAAATAACAAATAATACCATTCCCTGGAACTGTGGAACTTCATATTTGTGGAGAAATAAGGTATAAAAATAGTCATAATTACTTGTCCATGGTATTTTTAAGTAATTCAGTGAGTTCACTGCTTTTCAAACATCAAAATTTGTACCACACAGGTTAGAATTTCTTAGCTTCCACTGACAATTTTAACTGAGTCTTTTTTACAGCATGCTTAAATTCTAATTAAAAGGGCCTGGTTCTAAATAGAATAGAATAAGATAGAATAGAATAGAATAGAATAGAATAGAATAGAATAGAATAGAATAGAATAGAATAGAATAGAATAGAATAGAATAAGCAAAGATGTCTATTTGA
Source organism: Montemys delectorum (assembly GCA_019843815.1). Lineage (NCBI taxonomy): Eukaryota > Metazoa > Chordata > Mammalia > Rodentia > Muridae > Montemys > Montemys delectorum. The sequence goes on along the minus strand of JADRCD010165891.1, from coordinate 44,202 downwards.
TTGTTGTTTTTATATATAATATCTACATATTAAATATAATTTAACTAAATATAATTTTAATTATAACACTACATTTTATAATGGTTTCTTTTTTAAAATTTGGACATTCTTATTAGATTGCATTTTAAATGTTATCCCACTTCCTGGTTTTTCCTCTGTGAACCCCTTATCCTTTCCCCTCTTATCCTACTTAATGAGGGTGCTCCCCCAACTACTTACCCACTCCTGCCTCACAACCCTAGCATTCCTATACAATGGAACATCAAGCCTTCACAGGACCAAGAACCTCCCCTCCCATTGATGCTAGATAAGGTCCCTTCAGCTCCTTCAGTCCTTCCCCTAACTCCCCTGTTTTGGTCCCTGGATTCAGTATGGATGCTTGAGTGTGAGCATCCATATCTGTATTGATTAGGATCTGGAAGAGCCTCTCAGGAGAAAATTGTATTGGGCTCCTCTCAGCAAGCACTTCTTGGCATCAGCAGTAGTGACTGGATTTGGTGTCTGCATGTGGGATGGATCTCCAGGTGGGGCAGACTCTGGATGGCTTTTCCTTCAGTCTCTGTTCCACTCTTTGTCCCTGCATTTCCTTTAGACAGGAGAAATTCTCGATTAAAATTTTGGAGATGGTTGGGTGACCCTATCCCTCAACTGGGGAGCCTTGTCTAACCTCTGGATATGGTCTCAACAGGTTCTCCCTCCTTTAGTGGGGTATTTCAGCTAATATCATCCCCATGGGGTTCTGGGACACTCCTGCTTTCCTTGCATCTAGGACTTTCTCGTAGCTACCCCCAGTTCCCCATCCTCCATTGCTACACATCTCTGTTCAATTTCCTGACCTTCTGTACATTTCCTCAATTTCTTCCCATACCTGAATCTTCCTCTCTTTTGCCCTACCCCTCTTCTCTTCCTCTCAAATCCCTCACACCTTCTACTTTCCTTGATTATTTTGTTCCCCCTTCTAAGTAGGACTGCACTCTTTGGTCTTCCTTTTAAACTTCATGTGATCTGTGAGTTGTATTGTAAGTATTCCACATTCTGCCTAATATCCACTTAATAGTGAGTACATACCATGTGTGTGTTTTTTTGTGTGTGTGTGTGTGACTGAGTTGCCTCACTAAGGATGATCCTTTCAAGTAAGTACTATCCATTTTCCAGTGAATATTATGAAGTTATTGTTTTTAATAGCTGAGTAGTCTTCCATTGTGTAAATGTACCAATTTTCAGTATCCATTCTTCTGTTGAGGGACATATGGGTTCTTTCCAGCTTCTGGCTATTATAAATATGGCTGCTATAAACATAGTAGAGCATGTGTCCTCATTACATTTTGGTGCATCTTCTGGATATATGCCCAGAAGGTGGTGGTAGAGCTGGGTCCTCAGGTAGTACTATGGTCAATTTTCTGAAGAGCCGCCAGAATGATTTCCAGAGTGGCTATACCAGTTTGTGTCCCACCAGCAATGGAGGAGTGTTCCTCTTTCTCCACATCCATGCCAGCATCTTCTATCACCTGAGTTTTTTATCTTAGCTATTCTGACTGGTGTGATGTGGAATCTCAGGGTCCTTTTGATTTGCATTTCTCAGATGACTAAGGAAATTGAACATTTCTTTAGGTGCTTCTCAGCTATTTGAGTTTCCTCAGTTGAGAATTCTTTGTTTAAGTCAGTTCTTCAATTTTAATAGGGTTATTTGGTTCTCTGTCTAACTTCTTGAGTTCTTTGTATATATTGGATATTAGTCCTCTATCAGATGTAGGATTGGTAAAGATCTTTTCCCAGTTTGTTGGTTGCTATTTTTTCCTATTGACAATGTCCTTTCTCTTACAGAAGCTTTGCAATTTTATAAGGTCCCATTTGTCAATTCTTGAAGTTAGGGCATCAAAATGCTGGCTCCTGTTTATGTATCCAGTCTGTTAGTCTATGTTTTTTTATTAGGGAATTGAGTCCACTGATGTTAAGAGATATTAAGAGATAGTGATTGTTGCTTCCTGTTATTTTTGTTATTAGAAGTGGAATTATGTTTGTGTGGCTATCTTCTTTTGGGTTTGTTGAAAGAACATTACTTTCTTGCTTTTTGTAAGATATAGTTCCCCTCCTTCTGCTGGATTTTCCACTTGTTATCTTTTGTAGTGCTGGATTTGTAGAGAGATATTATGTAAATTTGGTTTTGTCATAGAATATCTTGGTTTCTCCATCTATAGTAATTGAAAGTTTTGCTGGGTATAGTAGCCTGGGCTGGCATTTGTGTTCTTGTAGGGTCTATATGACATCTGCCCAGGATCTTTTGGCTTTCATAGTCTCTGGTGAGAAGTCTGGTGTAATTCTGATAGGCCTGTCTTTATATGTTACTTGACTCTTTTCCCTTAGTGCTTTTAATATTCTTTCTTTGTTTGGTGCATTTGGTGTTTTAATTATTATTTGACATAAGGAACTTCTTTTCTGGTCCAGTTTATTTGGAGTTCTGTAGGCTTCTTGTGTGAGTTGTATTGTGAGTATTTTTGAGTTTGCATTTTCCTTGACTGTTGTGACAATGTTTTCTATGGTATTTTCTGCACCTTAGATCCTCTCCTCTATCTCTTGTATTCTGTTGGTGATGCTTGAATATATGACTTCTGATCTCTTTCTTAGGTTTTCTATCTCCAGGGTTGTCTCCCTTTGTGATTTCGTTATTGTTTCTATTTCCAGTTTTAGATCTTAAATATTTTTGTTCAATTCCTTCACTTGTTTGGTTGTGTTTTCTTGTAATTCTTTAAGGGATTTTTGTGTTTCCTCTTTAAGAGCTTCTAGCTGTTTACCTGTGTTCTCCTGTATTTCTTTAAGGGAGTTAATTATGTCCTTCTTAAAGTCCTCTATCATCATCATGAGATGCAATTTTAAATGAGAGTCTTGCTTTTCTGGAGTATTGGGTTATCCAGGGCTTGCTATGGTAGGCAAACTTTGTTCTAATGATGCCAAGTTGCCTTGGTTTCTCTTGCTTATGTTCTTGCCTTTGCCTCTTGCCATCTGGTTATCTCTCGTGTTAGCTGGCCTTGGTGTCTCTGACTGTGCCTTGTCCCCCTCTGTAAGCCTGTGTGTCAGCACTCCTGTGAGACTAGTTCTTTCAGGGAGGAATTTAGGTATGGAGAGCTGTGGGACAGGGTCAGTTCCGAGGTGCATATGGAAACTGGAAGGATCCTGTCCCTGGCCGTTCATAGGTTCCTCTGTCCTGATGGCTCTAGGCAGGGCCCTCAATTTAGGCCCAGAATTTGATAAGAAGTGGTGGTCTCACCTGTGCTCTCAGTGTGTTAGCACTCTTAGAGACCAGATCTTTCCCAGAGGGACCTGGGTATGGAGAGCTGTGCTCTCTGGTGTGTGAGCACTCCTCAGAGAACTGCTCTTTCTTGATGGGATCTGGGTATGGAGAGCTGTGGCTGAAAGTCAGCTCCAGGAGCAGATGGAAACCTGAAGGATCTAAATATAATTTTAAAATAAGTTAATAAAGCATTGTAAGTCATTAAAAGTCATTAACTGTATTTTCACCTAAATACAAGTCTCTATGACATATCTAAAGACCTTAAAAGTTCACAATATTAGTTTTTTCACTGTTCTAGAATATATTAATGTTAAGATTCAGTTGATTGAGTTAAGGATATGCTACTTGAGAAGCTCAAGTGGTTGAATATGACTATTTATTTTCTAGTGGCAAGGGCCACATTAATCAAAAATTAAAATTCTTTTTTTGGGATCCAGTGGATACAGATACTTCCTTAATTGATAGCAGCAGTAGTGCTGTGTGTATAGGGACTTTATGTATTGATGACTTATAACTTCTAAATGTAAAATCATTTCATGTCATTTATTTCTTCACAAAAAAAGAAGTTCTGCAGTCCCAGAGAATGGCCTTTTTTGTTGTTTTATTTCTGTTGTACAGCCAATAATTTTTCACACTATAAATTGTTGATTGAATAAATGAATGATACTCTGAACACATCAGAAATATTGCTCTAATATTTCTTTAAAGTGATTCTTTGTAAATGTAACTCTTAAATTGTCACTTACAATGCAGTAATTATTTATAAGATATTTCCAAATGTGTTTTGTTGACCTATAAAAGTTTTGAAGATAGGTAATAGAGAGGCAAGAAGAGTATATCTTAGACTAGGATGAGGTCTTCATATAGTGAGTTAGAAAAGTAGCTCCATCACAAAGCATTGACCTGAGCTTTGAGTTCCTCATAAAGTCAACTATGTATTCTTTAAGAGAAAATATACTGCCTAATTATATCTGAGGCTGGGTTCTTGAATACTTATAAACTTAGAAGATTCATTAGTTAAATATTGAAAGACAATGTCAAAACATGCTCTCCACTGTGGAAAATATTTCTACTATTTATGACACATTCTCAGTGGAAGCATTAGTAGTACACTCCCATGAACTCATTGAGTCAACAGAGAAAGGAGTGTGCAATTGTATTAAGAAAGATATCTTTTGTACTTTTCCATTTCTTTTTTTAATACAGATTAATTTATTTTTTACACTCCATATTCCATTCCCTAGCTCCTATCTACCCTCCAATTGCTCCACATCCCACATCTCCTTCCTACCCCCATACCCCCACCCCACCTGATCTCTAAACTCCCTGCGGCCTTTAGTCTCTTGAGGGTTAGGTGTATCATATCCGAATGAACATAGAACCAAAGTCCTTTACTGTATGTATGTTAGGGGCCTCATATCAGCTGATGTATGCTGTCTGTTTGATGGTCCAGTATTTGATAGATCTTGAGGGGTCCAGATTAAGTGAGACTGCTGGCCCTCCTACAGGATTGACCTTCTTCTCAGCTTCTTTCAGCCTTCCCTAATTCAACAACAGGGGTCAGCTGTTTCTATCCATTGGTTGGGTGCAAATATCTGCATTGGGTGGGGGGTGTGGGGGGAAGAGGGGACCCTGATCTGGTGTTGGGTGAGGGAAAAGGACTGAAGACCTGAGGGCCAGCAGAAAGAACAGAAACAGGCAACCTCAAGAAATAGGAGGTTGGGGAGACCCTCCAGAAAGTACCAGAGACCTGGGAGATAAGAGAATCTCAGGAATCAAAGATAAAATGCCCAACAGTAGGAAGAGGGACCTTAAATAGCCCACCACTCGCAGAAAAACTGGACATCAAGTGAGGGAGGGATGGTGTTACCATCCCACAGTCACATCTCTGACCCATTATTGTTCCTGTCTGAAAAAATTACAGGGATAGAAATGGAGAGAAGTCTGAGGAAAAGAGGGTCCAGTGACAGGCTCAAAGAGGGATCCAGATCAAGGGAGGACTCAAGGCCTGACACTATTACTGAGGCTACAGAGCACACACAAAAAGGGACTATCATGACTGCTCTTGAAAGACCCAACGAGCAGCTCAACTTTGCATTTCTTTATGGGGCATAGAATATCATAGTTCTCATTTCTTTTTCAGAGAAGGTAAATTTTCTTTCTTTCTTTTATTTTTCTCATTTGTGTTTGTACTTCAGGCATGAATCCCATAAACTATTAATAAAAGAGAGTTGCCTATTTGGTGAGATTTTTTTTTCACACCCTACCCTGAAATCAATCCATTAGCACTGTGGTCACTCAAAAAGCTTAACTTTATGAAATATCAACACATGAAAGACATTTTAGTATAAAGTAGTAATAAACAAAATGTTCACTCTTAGTTTTGTAGAGCATGTGGCACCAAAATCTTTATCATTACATATCAAAAAATTATTATCCTAGTTTTTATATGCTGATAATTTTATTTGAATGGCACTTAATGCAATTTTATTGCTTACTGGTAGTTCTATAATTATAATCATAATTATTCCAATTAATATCCTATTGCTGGGTATTTATATTATTTCTAATGTTTTGTTACAAAGAACTATTTTATAATGAAATAAGTCATTTAGTAAATTGACATTTTCATTACTTTTTTAGTGATTTTTTTTTTCATGTCAGATACATCAGAAGTTGCAAGTGCAACATTAGGGTAGGGTATGATGTCCAAATCTTTATGTAACAGAATTAAAGCTTAATTTTTAAGTTCTGCTTGTTTTCTACATTCATATATGTAACAGTATATTTACCACTGAATTCTTTCATTAATGAAGTATATGGTCAATATTTGTTGCCTCCATTAAAACAACATTAATATTCAACCCCTCCCCCAACTCCTCCCAGATCCTCTCCCTCACCCCTTCTTAACCACCTTTATCCTCTCTCTTTTTTGTTAATAATAATTATTATTATTACATACATACAATATCTAAACAAAACCTGATGAGTCCATTTAGTGTTGCTAGTATGTGTATGAATCCATGGCTGACTGCTCGCTATTTTAGCCATTTAAGATGCTCATCCATGGGGAAGACAAACTCTTCTTCTCTCAGGGACCAGAAAGACTGAAAAAGCCAGAGGATCAAGGCATCTACTGTGAGACTGTTTAACTGTTTAGAACAGCAAAGATGCATTCATGAAATCTAAAAAATATTGTAGCCTAAACAAGATTGGAACAGTGACAATACCAAGCTGACATGCCTATGTAGGTAGGAAAAAATGTAATGGGCATCACCTTTAGATGAATCTTACAGGCAATCAGAGTGTTTAGCTTTTCAGTCACTCTTCTTGGCAAACGAAGTGTATCAGTTAATGAAAATTGAGCAATGTCCTTGTAGTCATGGAAGGCTTATTTATGGAATTCCCAGCTTCATTAATGATCTCTGTCTATATCTCAAGACACTTCATTCGCTATTATTAAAAAGATATCATTTCTTTGAACAATGTTGAATTGGAAAAGAACTCTAAGGGTTTCCTTTTGTGGCAATCACTAAAAGTTTGAGTGGAAAGAGTAACAATCCGAAGGCATGGGTAACCTATGTTTCAGTATTCCAGTCTCAGGATTATGAGTAAGCACAGCCCTCACACTCCATTAGCAAGGTAGAATGGGCATATAAAACAAGGTTACTTTCCAAATCAAAGGGGGAAAATTGCTATAATTCAAATTCTAATCTTATTCTTAGACCATGATCACAAAATCAGCAATGTTAATTTTGCCATTAATAATATTTAGTATATAAATAAGGCTGCTATGAACATGGTGGAGCATGTGTTCTTATTACATGTTGGAGCATCTTCTGGGTATATGCCCAGGAGTGGTATAGCTGGGTCCTCTGGTAGAACTATGCCCAATTTCTGGAGGAACCACCTCATTGATTCCCAGAGTGGCTGTACCAGTTTGCAATCCCACCAGCAGTGAAGTAGTGTTCCTCTTTCTCCACAACCTCTCCAGCATCTGCTGTTACCTGAGTCTTTTATCCTAGCCAATCTGACTGGCTCAATTCTTGATCTTACAGCAGAAGCTATTGGTGTTTTCTTCAGGAAGTTTTCCCCTGTGCCTATTTGCTTGAGGTTCTTCCCCACTTTATTTTCTATTAGTTTCAATGTATCTGGTTTGATGTGGAGGTCTCTGATCCATTTGGACTTGAGCTTTGTACAAGGAGAAAGGAATGGGTCGATTTGCATTTTTCTACATGTTGACTGCCAGTTGAGCCAGCACCATCTGTTGAAAATGCTGTCTTTTTTTCCACTGTATGGTTTTAGCTCCTTTGTCAAAGATCAAGTGACCATAGGTGCATGGGTTCATTTCTGGGTCTTCAATTCTGTTCCATTGATCTACCTGCCTGTCACTGTACCAATACCATGCAGTTTTTATCACAATTGCTCTGTAGTACAGCTTAAGGTCCGGGATTGTGACCCAGATGTCCCTCAACAGAGGAATGGATACAGAAACTGTGGTACATCTACACAATGGAGTACTACTTAGCTATTAAAAACAATGAATTTATGAAATTCGTAGGGAAATGGATGGATCTGGAGAGTATTATCCTGAGTGAGGTAACCCAATCACAAAAGAACACACATGGTATGCATTCTCTGATAAGTAATTATTAGCCCAGAAGTTTGGAATACAGGAAGAACAACCCACAAACCACAAGAAACTTAAGGAGAAGGAAAACCAAAAGGTGGACATTTCATTCCTTCCTAAAAAGGGGAACCAAATACCCACAGAAGGAGTGGCAGAGATTAACTATGGAGCAGAGACTGAAGGAAGGACAAGCATATAGCTATCTCCTGAGAGGCTCTGACAATACCTGACCAATACCGATGTAGAGGCTCACAGCCGTTCATTGAACTGAGTACATGGTCCCCAATGAAGGCGTTAGAGAAAGGTTCTATGGATCTGAAGGGTTTGCAGCCCCTTAGGACGAACAACCATTACCAACTAGTACCCTCAGAGCTCCCAGGGACCCAACCACCAATCAAGGACTATACATGGTGGGACTGAATGTTCTGGCAGCATGTGTATAGTAGAGGATTGCAAATTCGATCATCTATAGGAGGGAAGGACCTCGGCCTTGTGAAAGTTTTGTGCCCCAGTGTAGGGGAATGCCAGGGCCAATAAGTGGGAGAGGGTGGGGTGGCAGGCATGGGGAGAGAGGAGGCAAAAGGGTTTGTTCTTGTTGTTTTTGTTTGTTTCTTTGTTTGTTTCTTTGTTTTTGGGAGGGGAACCTGCCTGGGAAAGGAGAAATTTCCATGTAAATAAAGAAAATATCTAAAAAAGAGAAAAAAAAGCAAATGAAAAAAAAAAAAGAAAAAGAAAATGTAAGAAAAATGATTTGAAATTTCTCACCAGGTAATTGGGGTGGTGATTTTTTTTATTTATTCACAGAGCTTCCAAAATAATGCTATCATCAAAACTTTATTAAAAGTTCCATCTTCATGACAGTGAAAAAAAATATTTAGTATAATCTAAAATAAAAAAATAGTCTTAATAACCAAATATTAACAATGAATTCTATAGGACTTTTATTAGGTATTGTTTTAAAACCTGGCTGACATAACATTTATGTCATTGGGCAGCACAAATATAAGCAGAAATCTACTGTTTAAAGAGTGAGGATATAGAAGATGTAATGAGAACATAATCTGTTGGTATTTATTTTACATGTAAGTGCAAGATATTTGTGAAGAAATGCAGACATAGTATTTTCAGACCTCAAAATACTCAAAAAGACTTAGCAAGACATACTTATAGTGATGTAAAAATTAAATATATATCATATAATTATGTAACTACTTCAAGAAAAATTAAATATTTGTCATCAGAAGCACACTATCATTATAGCACATAGCTTTTACAAGTACTTGCCAATGTTTTTCAGTTTCCAAGGAGATAACTCATTTGAATTGGCAATAGGTTAAGAAAGTCTAGAAATGCTTCTCCATCATGTACAGATATATTCATGGGGTTAATTGATGTCTTCAGGAAGATATAGCACTTCATGCTGTGACTTTGTTATTTCTCCATTGTATGTTTATAATCATTTACGCTCTTTCTACAAGGTGGTATATCTACATGCATTCAACCACACCTAGACTTAGCAGTTAGTAGCTTCTCCCCACATAACACTTCCTTGTGAGGATGAACTATTATTTTCACTAGTTATTTAAGAATTTTATAAGTGTTTTGACCAAATTTTCCAATCTTCCTGACCAATTCCAAATCTCCTTCGCTATACATCCACCCAACATTACATCTCTCCTCCTTCTTTTCTTTACATCCATCAAGTCTAATCTGTGCTGTCCATGTATTTCTGAGCATGTAGCAATCTACTGATATATGGTTCACTTACAAGGAGCTGTATTATTAAAGAAAAGTGACTTGCTAAAAGTTTCAGATTAGTCTTGCACTGTTTCATGTAAGTAGCTAAAGCTCTTTGAACATCAATTTCCATATGTATAAATAATAAAATCAGACATAATTATGTATGCCTATAATCTTAGCACTTGGACAGCTGAGGCAGCAGGCCCCTGAGATCAAGCCCTGCTTGGACCAACCAGTAAGTCTATATTAGCCAGGACCTTGCAGGAGAATACTTTCTCAAAAACCAGCAGGATACATAATGTTTACTTCTCAGTTTTATTATGGAGAACTTCAGTTAATATATGTGGAGCACATTCTACATACCCAATAAATCAAATTATTAATTCAAATTTCTATGTGGAATACTTTTATAAAAACATTCAGATAAAATTTCTCTGAGCAAGGGGAGGGGGAAGGAAGAGGGGATTGTTTTAGTTTTGGAGTTTTTTTTTTCTTATTTTATTTTCTTCTTCTTTTTTCTTTTGGAGGGGAGCCTGGGAAAGGAGATATTGTAGATAAAGAAAACATCTAATAAAAAAATTTCTCTCCCAGAAACATTAGTAGAATTGGTTATTTATATCACACTTATATCACTAATCCACAGCTCAGTTGCTTCCTTAGTACATTATTTATATATTAAAACTGAAGAGTCAAGTCTCTCACGATTTAGTTAATCTGATTTAACAAATATGACTTCACAAGTGGTAAAATGCTGAACTTATTTTGGGGAAATTCAGACATCTTCTGTCATCCAAATATTGCTAAGACACTTTTTGAAATTCATTCCTTCACACAGAACATTCCTACAACTGCTATACTAAAGAGCACTGCCCTTCTCATACTCTTGGCACTGTTTAGTTGCCTCTAGTGCTTTACATATGGTGAGGACTCAAGCACTACGATCAACAATTAGTCAATCAGACGCCATGAAACTGAAAAACTTCCCCAGGGCCAAGGACACCTTCAGTAGGACAAAATGGCAGCCTCCAGAATGGGAAAAGATCTTCACCAATCCCACATCTGACAAAGAGCTATATCCCAAACGCACTTTAAAAACTCAGGATGTTAGACTTTAATAAACCAAATAATATAAAAATAGAGTACAGTGCTTAACAGAGAATTCTCAACAGAGGAATCTTTAGAGGACGAGAAGGGCTTAAAGAAATGTTCAATGTCCTTAGTCATTTAGGCAAATGCGAATCAAAATGTGAGATTCGATCTTACACTGTCAGAATGGCTGAGATCAAAAACTCAAGTGACAGCACATGCTAGTGAGGATGTGAAGAGAGGAGACAACTCCTCCATTACTGGTAGGAGTGCAAACTTGTACAACCATTTTGGAAAGCAATTTGGTGGTTTGTATGAAATTGTCAATAGACCTACCTCAAGTCTAAACTATACCACTCTTAGGCTATACCCAAAAGATGCCCCACTATACCACAAGGACACTTGCTCAAATGTGTCTATATGAGTTTTATTCACAAATCATCATTGCATTATGTACTGGCTGCTTTTGTGTGTCAACTTGACACAAGCTGGAGTTATCACAGAGAAATGAGCCTCCCTTGAGGAAATGGCTCCATGAGATCCATTTGTAAGGCATTTTCTCAATTAGTGATCAAGGGTGGGAGGGCCCACTATAGGTGGTGCAATCCCTGGGCTGGTAGTAGTCTCAGGTTCTGTAACAAAGCAAGCTGAGTAAGCCAGGGGAAGCAAGCCAGTAAGTACCATCCCTCCATGGCTTCTGCATCAGCTCCTGCTACCTGACTTGCTTGAGTTCCAGTTCTGAGTTCCTTTGGTGATGAACAGCAATGTGGAAGTGTAAGCTGAATAAACCTTTTTCTCTCCAACTTGCTTCTTGGTCATGATGTTTTGTGCAGGAATAGAAACCCTGACTAAGGCACATTATTTCTTCTCTTTTTTTCCTCAAAGTATTTTCCTGTATTAACTATAGATATATAAAATATTGTTTAAAATGTTGATGAGACAGAACAACATTATGGCCAATTATTTAACATTGAATCCAATTGTTATGTTGTTTGTGATTTTTTTTATCTTTTGGGATTTTTTTCCTTTTTTTAATTAGATATGTCTTTATTTTCATTTCAAATGTTATCCCCTTTCCTGGTTTTCCTTCTGAAAACCCCCTATCCACTCCCCCCTCCCTGTTCACCCATCCATCCATTCCTGTTTCCTGGCTCTGGCATTCCCCTACACTGGGGCATAGAGCCTTCACAGGACCAAGGGCCTCTCCTCCCACTGATGACCGACAAGGCCATCCTCTGCTACATATGCAGCTGGAGCCGTGATTCCCACTATGTGGACTCTGGTTGGTGGTTTAGTCCCTGGGGGATCTAGAGGGTACTGGTTAGTTCCTCCTATGGGGCTGCAAACCCCTTCAGCTCCTTGGGTCCTTTCTCTAGCTCCTTCATTGGAGACCCTGTGCTCAGTCCAATGGTTGTCTGTGAGCATCCACTTCTGTACTTGTCAGACACTGGTAGAGCATCTCAGAAGACAGCTATGACAGGCTTCTATAGGTAGTTGAGGGCATCAACAATAGTGTCTGGGTTTGGTGACTGTGTATGGTATGGATCCCCAGGTGAGGCAGTCTCCATATACCTGTGGTCACTTGATCTTTGACAAAATAGTTAAAACCATTCAGTGGAAAAAAGACAGCATTTTTAATGAGTGGTACTGGCTCAACTGGCAGTTATCATGTAGAAGAATGCAAATCGACCCATTCTTATCTCCTTGTACAAAGCTCAAGTCCAAGTGGATCCACTTAAAACCAGATACCCTCAAACTAATAGAAGAGAAAGTGGGCAAGAGCCTTGAATACATGGGCAAAAGGGAAAAGTTCCTGAACAGAGCACCAATAGCTTATGCTCTAAGATCAAGAATTGACAAAAGGGACCTCATAAAATTGCAAAGCTTCTATAAGGCAAAAGACACTGTCAATAGGACAAAATGGCGACTAACAATTGGAAAAAGATCTTTACTGACCCTACATCTGACAGAGGGCTAATATCCAATTTATACAAAGAACTCAAGAAATTAGACTCCAGAAAACCAAATAACCCTATTAAAAATGGGGTACAGAGCTAAACAAAGAATTCTCAACTGAGAAATACCGAATGGCTGAGAAGCACCTAAAGAAATGTTCAGCTTTCTTAGTCATCAGGGAAATGCAAATCAAAACAACTCTGAGATTTCACCTCACACCAGTCACATTGGCTAGGATAAAAGACTCGAGTGACAGCAGATGCTGGAGAGGTTGTGGAGAAAAAGGAACACTCCTTCATTGCTGGTGGGATTGCAAGCTGCTACAACCACTGTGAAAATCAGTTTGGCAGTTCCTCAGAAAATTGGACATAGTAGTATCAGAGGACCCACCAATACCACTCCTGGGCATATACCCAGAAGATGCTCCAACAAGTAATAAGGACACATGCTCCACCATGTTCGTAGCAGCCTTATTTATAGTAGCCAGAAGCTGGAAAGAACCCATATGTCCCTCAACAGAGGAATGGATACAGAAATTATGGTACATTTACAGTGGAGTACTACTCAACTATTAAAAACAATGAATTTTTGAAATTCTTAGGCAAATGTATGGAACTAGAAAATAAAATCCTGAGTGAGATAACACAATTGCAAAAGAACACACATGGTATGCATTCACTGATAAGCTTGGAATACCCAAAACACAATTCACAAACCACATGAAACTCGAGAAAAAGGAAGACCAAATTGTGGACACTTCAGTACTTTTTAGAAGGGGGAACAAAATACCCATGGAAGGAGTTACAGAGACAAAATGTGGAGCTTTTGATGTTGTTAATTTCAAGTGACAAAAAGTAGAACGAGGGATGGCCTAGGTAAGAAAGAAAAGAAAGACAAAAGATAGAGGAAGTGGGGAGTTATTAGCTTGTGTAACTGAAATAGTCAAGACCAGATGACATGAAACAAGGCTATATTAAGGCATAAAAATCAATGCTGTCTGACTCTTTCCATATTTTTTTCTTTTTACTGGCCAATTCCCGGATAGACTTTCCTCTGGCTCTAAATTGAAGAGGACTATCTCTGAGGTTGTTTTCTGCCTATTTCTGATTTCTAGTGAACTGTGAACTTTGTTTTTCCATAGTAACTCTTAGGGTTAAATGTCACTGGCTTGTCTGTGTCATATGTCCTTCCCTAAATTAGTCTTGAAGGCTGGCCTTATGTAATGCTCCAAGAGATTATATATAGACCATATTTTTTCTCTTGGGTATGAGAGATAGGGTCGGGCATAACTGACCTGCATCAACCACAGGCATCCAGGGCAGAAAAGCTGTCAGCCTGAACTGGTAATAAAGGGGCTGTTAGTCTAATGAAATAAATACATGTGTGTGTGTTTATGTGTCTATGTGTGTAGGTGTAGGTTTTTGTGTTTATGTGTATGTATGTGTGTGTATTTGTGCAAATGTATGTGTCTTTGCCTGTGTATATGTGTGTCTGTGTTTATTTTTATGCGTATGTGTATGCATATACATGTGTGTGTTTGTATGTATATGTGTCTGTGTCTGTGTGCATGTGTCTTTATGTGTACATATGTGTGTAATTATTGAGATTGCTTATATGTATGTGTATGAGCACATGTATTTATATATGTATGTATATATATGTGGGGGTATATGTGTGTATATTTTTTATATTTGTGTGTTGTTTTATATATATATATGTTTATGTGTGTATGTGTTTTTGTATATATGTGTATGTGCTTGTATGTATGTATAGGTGCATGTGCTGGTCTGTGTGTCTACACTCAATTTTTCTTGACTCTGGAAGTTAGGAATTTAGGAGAAGCATTGCACATTCAAAGTGCAAATTAGAAATCGCTGTAAAAGAACTTGATAGACAAGTATAGTCAAATTTTTAGCACATGACAAACACATTAATATAATAAATACATTACAACTTTCCACATTTCATTCATTTATCACCATTTCTGAGTCTTTCATAATATAACCATTTTGGTGACATTCTCCATTGAGATTAATACTATCAATTCCTGTGGTAAGGTTGACCAAAGTTCCAGCAAATTACCATGTTCAGATGCCAGACACTAAAACAGACTTTTCTGATATACAACATGGAAGAAGTTAGAAATGACTGCTGACAGGAGGATTTCAACCCCCCTGTCCCCATGGACTGACATGTGAATTTTTTTTCTTTTCCTGAAAACGATTCAATATTGATGCTCTTTTTAGGCTATTGACATTCTGGAGAATTCAGCTCTAGTCCAAAATTGCCATGTAGCATAAGCACATATGATCTGGGGTTGACATAAGACTTTACATAACATAATTAACAGTATTCTGTAAAACTAGGTCAAGAATGCTGACAGAGTAGAAAACTGGTTGACTAAAGGTGAATGTATCTTTATTTTCAAAGAAACTTAAGGGACTTTCATTCATTCATATTTTTTGATAGTTGCAAATGCCACACTTTCTCCCTATATTTGCATTTCAACCTGGACCCTTCCAAAATGAATTTAGATTATATTACAGTACAAGTGGTTATAATAATTTGATCATGTGATAGAATCAGTGTGTCTCCTACTCAGGAATCCCATGAATAGCCCACATTCCTGTTTCATACACACTGTCATGGTAGAAGACCCATGAAGAAAATCCACAAGCTGAGAAACTGGGAATGTTTTCATTTCTCCAACACCTCAGATTTATATGACAGTTTATTTTATTCTGACCTTCATATCAAGAAAGTGTATATGATATGGTTTTGCTCTTTAGGAGATCATCATAATAATTTTGAATCAAAATAATGGATAAGAACATGATTATCTTTTTAACATATATATTTAGTTAATCTTTGAGAATTTTGTACAGTGTATTTTTGTCATGTCCTCCCTCCCTAAACTACTCAAAGATTCACTCTCATATCACTACCCATCCAACACTGTTTTCTCTTTTGTTGTTTTTATTGTTTGTTTGTTTGCCAGAGTGTCTGGGAATGACACTCATGTCTAGTTTGTGCTGCTTATATATTCTTGAATGTGTGGCTTTCCATCAGAATATTGACTTTCAAGTATGTACACAAATTTTATTGAAAATAGATTTATTTTCCAAATAACATATCCTGATAACATTGTTCCCCTGTCTCTGTTCCTCCAAGGTCCTCCTCACATCTCTTCTCATCCAGATCCATTCCTTTTGTGTCTCTCATTAGAGAACAAACAAGATTCTAAGGGATAATAAAGTATAACAAAATAAAATATAAGACAAAACTATCACATAGGAGATAGATAAGATAAATAAGTAGAAGAAAAAGAGACCAAGAGAAAGCACACAGAATCAGAGAACACTCATTCTCATATTTAGGAACCCATAGAAAACACTAAGCTGGAAGCCATAAAATATAGAAATACTAGTGCAGACTCATACAATCCATGAGCATGCTGCCTCATTCTCTGTGAGTTCAGATGAGCTTCGATCAGGTTGATGTGGAGGGCCTAGTTTTCTTGGTGTGATCCATCCCCGCTTGCTCTCACACTCTTTCTGCGTCTTCTTCAATGGGATTCCAGAGCCCTAATGGGAGGGATTTGATAATGAAAACATCTCAGTAGGTCTGAATGTTTCAAGCTCTCTGAATTTCTGCATAATAGGTGGCTGTAGGCATCTGGTTTTTTTTTTTTTTTCTTCTACTTCCTGTTGGAGGATACTTCTCTGATGATTGGTGAACAAGGTATGAGTCCATGAGTGTAGCAGAATATCATTAGGAGTCATTTAATTGATAACTTTTCTTAAACAGTAATATTTTGTTTTTTATTCAAGGTCCCTGAGCTTTCTAGCTTCTCGTTCTTGGTAACCCAAGCAGTGTCAAATACAGGTTTCATCTTGCTGAACAGACCTTAAGTCAAGTGAGTTATTGATTGGTTACTCCAACAAAATTTGTGCCACCATTTCTTTAACATATTTTGCAGGCAGGACACCACTATAGATTAAAGGGTTTGTGGTTAAGTTGATGTTAATATTTCTCCTTCGGTAGTGTACAGAGTACCAAAGACACATCATGTGAGGATGAAGACTTTATGTGGGCACCAACTTGATTTCTCTATGGTCAATGAGTTGTGCAAGTGTTGTCTTCAGCAAAGAGGCCTTGCTAGTAGTGTGTGAACAACCTGGTCTTGTCAATAGCCTGGGTTGGTTTGAGATTCTCCTGGAACTCCTTTGATCAACAACTCAATAAGATATAATCCAGTCCCAGTACTGCCAACTTCATTTGGTGATAAGATACTACTAGCTGGGACTCTGTCTCCCTTGTTATTTGGAGATTTGCATTAGATTGTCTTCATATATGTATATATTTTAGGAAGCTTCTAGTATATTAGATTTCTATACTACCCTTCAAATGAACTCTAAATTTTAGCTATCTCTCCCTGTATTCCTTCCTTCATCTTCCTCTCCTCTCTTCTTCCCATCTTGATACTCCTATTCTAACTCTCCCCATATCCATAAATAACTATCTATTCTATTCTCCTTTTCTAATGAGCTCTGTCTGTATTCCCTAGTCCATTACCCTATTTCTAACCTCTGTGGTTCTAAGGACTGTAGCTTGGTTATCCTTGACTTAACAGTTAATATCCACAAATCAGCAAATATATGCAACAGAGAAGCCTCATCTGTTGAATGCTAGGCTCATTACAAAAAATGTAAGAGCCAACACGTTTAAAGGAAACTGACTTTTCATTTCCCAGCAGTTACCAATTGCAAATAGCTCCTCAGCTAAAAATGAGACTTTAGACCCATCTCCCCTCACTATGCTTGGATTTGGTCCAGCTTGTGCCCGCACATACCTTCTTCATGCTATCACAACCACCTTCTTGTAGCTATTTTCTACTCTTGGTTCCTATATTCCGTATGTCCAATTTCTTGCAATGATTCATTATTCCTTGGGAGAAATGGATTAGCTAAGAATGTTCCTCTTAATGCTGAGTACTCTGGAATCTCTTGTTCTTCACACCTTGGCCAATTGTGGGTCTTCATTTTTCTTACTATCCCAAAAAGCTTCTCTAAAGAGGGTTCAGAGACACGTCAGTTTGTGGGTGTGACATTTCCAGATGTAAGAGACAAAACTCAAACTTAAACTTCTTTGCAAAATGTGAAATTAGAGAGGAGTACATATCGGAATAAAATAGAATACATTTGTATGAAAATGTCATAATGAAATCCAATATTTTATATAACTTAAAGAAAAAGAGAAATTGAAAATCTAAGAGAAAATGGGAATATGGTCTCTGATAGAGTGTCTTTTAAAAAGAAATGAAGACAGAGACAGTGACTTTAGGCAGATCCTAAGGCGTTTTAGCATGATAATTGTAACTACTTAAGTCAAAGACTCTAAGATGAATAAAAATGTATGATGATTTTTCTTAAAATGATCAATGACAAGAAAGTAGTTACAAGCAGACGCATTCTGTCTAAGACCTAGGGGGAACATAAGCAACCTAATCTATGAAAAAATCAGAAAAAAAATGGATAAAAGAAGTAAGCAAAATGGAAGAAAAATCAACCAAGGGAACTAAGTTTTTGAGTTAAAAGAACAAATAAAAATGTTGGAAATTAAAAAAAAAAAAAAACCTTAATCAAATAAGAAGCACAATGGAAATCACCATCCATGAAAGAATAATTATCAAGTAAGAAAGAGAAGATAGATAATCCACTATCAGTGATGGGGGATGGAGCAGTGCCCTAATACCTAAGAACTCTGGGATATGATAAACAGAGCAAACCTGAAAGTAGACAGTGTAGAAGTAAAAGCTGAGATAAATAATACAGGTTAAGAAAGTCTACTAAAATAAAAAGCAGCAAGAAAATAGAAAAATTCCCAAACAGTGGAAGAACTGGACTTTCACAGGAGAGAGGCATCTAGAATCCCTAGTAGACTGATCAGAGAAGATCTTCTCTATGACATATGTGCCAAAATTACAAAGCAAAATAATTAAGCTGCAAGGGAACACCAACAGTCCACTTTCATAAGAAAACATATCAGAATATCACTGGTGTTTTTATCAGCATTATTAAGTCAGGAAAACAAGTTATGACATTTATCACACACTCAAAGTAAAGAACTTCTGACCAAGATTGCTATACACAGAAAATTAATCTTTAAAATTAATTCTGGAGGAGAACATTTTGGATCAAGTACAAATTAAGACAAATCATGACCACCAAGGCCAGCACTACTTAAAGGAAGACTATGCATAGTGTCGGTCATGAAATCAAGAGCAGAGGAAAGAATGAAATTTAGGAAAGGCCATATTAACATCAGAAAACTGTGAAGGAATCCACAATGCACAACACATAGTCATAAACCTTAAATATTAATAGAGCAGAAAAAAACAAGTAACCAATCCAAGTTGAAAATAACTGATAAAACCACAGTATTTAATAAACATCTGTCAAATAATGAAATTGTCTCAGCTCATCAACAAAGATACAGACCAGACCTGTAGCCTATCTTTAAAACAAACAAACAAACAAGGGCAATTATCTTCTCTTTCCAAGAAACATTGGTAAAGACATTTTTCACAGTCTGAGAGTCATTTGATGGAAACACAGTGTATCAAGAATGGGAAAAGACAGGGTTGGGGATTTAGCTCAGTGGTAGAGCGCTTGGCTAGCAAGCGCAAGGCCCTGGGTTCAGTCCTCCGCTCTGGAAAAAAAAAAAAAAAAGAATGGGAAAAGACATGAAAATAACCTGGCATAATTATTCTAATATACAATAAAGGTGACTATAAAACAAAACTTGTGTGAAGAGATAAATAAGGCTATTTCATACTAATGAAGAAAATAATACAAGATACAACAAATATATGTGCATCAAAATTTGATGCTCCCAATTTTGTGAAGCGTATCCTAATAGACATAAAAGGTCCTGATGCAACAATAATGGGTGATGCCAATACCTACTCTCATCTCTAGACAGGCCATGTGGACAGAAAATGAACAAAGAACAAGAAACCTAAGAGTTAAACAATAGCATTTATCAAATGGATTTTACAGAGTATAAAAATTTTTGCATCCAAAGGAAACAATACTAATTTGTCTCAACTTGTGGAACTTCCTCTAAATTAGACTACATCCCAAATCACAAATCAAGTTTTACCAAATAAAAAATAGAAACAGCCTCCAGTATCATATCAGACAAGACAATGAAACTAGAAATTCTTAGTAAAAAACTTCAGAAGCTATTCATAAATAGGAGAACAAAAATATACACTGAGTGACAAGCAGCAGAAAGTGCCAAATTCCCTGGGACTGGGGTAACAGAAGCCTGTGAGCTACCTTGTGGGTTCTCAAAAAAACCCTGTGTCCTCTGGAAGAGTAGCCTGTGTTCTTAACTGCTCGGCCATTTCTCTACCTCAAGAATAAACATGTTTGACAGTACCTAAAGGATGAACAAAGAAAAGCAGAGTTTTGTTGACTGGAGGTGTTGGTTGTTCCAGATATCAATGTAGATAGTTCACTCATAATTTTGTATGGTCTTGAAATGTGACTTAAATATATATTAACAAATAATGAAGTACAAAATTCATAAACTCCTTGACAGCCATGAAACTCATGAACAGAAAACCCATGAACAGAAAAGTTAAATTCACAAGATGTCACAGATTCTCCTGTTTATAATTGCATATCTTAAGAAAGCAAGCTATAAATGTCAGTCAAGAAGACTGGCATTTCATTTCAGGGGACAGAGGACACTGTGACATAATCAAGACTCTAGATAGAATGTCTCACCAAACATATTTATACTTTTCTGTTGCCATGTAACATCTGAACTCAGTTATAGTGAAGTGAGTTTCAGTCCTCAAACATTCTGAAGTGAAAGCTTAATGCTGGATGGTGGTTATATCTGTTCATTTCTTGTGGCCCAAGTGAAAATGAAAACCTTCTCTGAATATATAAGTTCAAGACTATGCAGTCATCACTGGTGTTAGTATGACTGCAAGTCATCAAGATCTGGATGTTTTCTTTCATAAAATGTAGTATTACTAAACTTTGGGATTATACAATATAGACAATAAAAAATAAAGGCCAGCTCTACGATAGACAACCAGTTAAGAAAGAAGAAGGGGTTTACAGGTCACAGGGTTCACATCTGAGCTATTGGCTATGTACAGATTTCAGGAAGGGACAATCACTGTCTAGTTGTATAACCCAGTTGTGCCCATCATGATCCAACACAAAAGAACCTGGTTAACCTCGGTGTGTCATAAAACAATGAGTCATGAACCTGAGAGAGAGAGAGAGACAGAAAGACAGAGAAAGAGAGACACAGAGACAGACAGAGACAGAGAGAGGGAGAAAGAGATCGACCAAGACAGAGAGAAGGAGATGGTGAGAAGCGCAGGGTGGAGAAGTTTATTAGGGAGATAGGATGCAAGAGTGGTAAGTACATGTTCTACGTGTATGTGAAATTATTTAAGAAGAAACGTAATTTTTGAAAAAAAAAGCAGTCAAGAAAAAATATAAGTCTCTAAAATCTTTTGTTTTCTTTCATGGAGAGTGATATGCCCATTTTGGGGATTATATATTGTTTATATTTTGTAATATATGTGTAGAACTTCTCACATTGTAATTGCTATTATTACTACCTATAAAGTATGATTTGAAGAAAAAAATAGGAAAAATATAATCTACAGAAATAAAATTAAGGAGAATATTTTGCATCTTCTAATGCATTTCATATAATATTTAAGTAATATTTTAAGTATGTTTAGGGTATATATGTCTAAGATCATGAGATTTCTATTATAAGATGAGCAGTATGGCTAAAGTTGAGAGCTCTGTATGGCATACATAAGTGACAGCCAACCTTTACACGAGCAGCTACTGTTGGACTCATAGAGACATCCTTTTATGGGCTGACAGCGAGACATGGGGAATACATATTGAGATTGCTGTGTGTTTATTACAAACAAAGGAAATAGGTGATTTCAAATGCAAGTTCCTGATTGAAGCCAGAAGGGCAGATGTTCTTATTACATGTTTTGATTACAATTTTGCTGCTTCTCAGGATGGGTAGACTGTTCGAAGCTGAGTTGTAGCAGTATTTCTCCCATTTAATGATAGTGGAAGTTTTTCTCAAGTGATGTGAGACAGACTAGCTGCTCTCTGAAGAAAGGACAATCTTCCTTAGAAGGCCAGATTTGATATTATAAAAAGCCATTACACTGTTGAATCCCCATCCCACATCCCAAACACCAAACACACACGCACACACTCACACTCACACAAGCGCGCACAGGCACACACGCATACCCGCAAGATTTGCATGCACATCCACAAGCACACACAGGACCCTACCACCCCCTCCCAAAAAAAAAACACACACACACACAAAGGGTCAGAGGTTTTAGGTTGTGTTTTTGCCTAGGATGTAGAGGAAGCAGGAGGCTGTGACAGGGCACAGCTCTTCACACCTGGGCACATAGAATGCAGAGAACAAACAGTGTTCTCTGCTAGACATGTTATATCATTAGGATCTACTCCCAGTGTCTTGCTTCCTCCAGCCAGGTCCCACCTCCTAAACTTTCCAGACTTTCCCAACAGAGCACCACTAGAAATGTTCAAGTTGTGATGATGAGTTAGACACTTCATACTCAAGCCATCCCATCACAGTCCTTGGAGATTCTAATGTGGACCATTGTGAAAAGTGTTTGTGCTTCAGGGTTTTTACTGTAAATGTTCTTCTAAAAAATCTTCCTGCAACTGAGGTTGAAAACCATGGGGATAGCATTTGTAAGACAGTAGTCACTCTTTGCCATTGTTTACTCTCAAACACTGCTGACTACTCAAAGCCGGGTGTGGTGATCCATGCATGGGGCTGCTTACTCTGACAAGTAGGTTGGCTACTTAGTGCCATGGCATCTTGGGTCTGGGGACAGTGCTACTGGAGGAATTCAGCAAAGCCTCTTTCCTGTTCCACTGACAGCTGATGCTGTCAGGAGAAGTCTGTACAGGAAAGGGACCACTTTCAAAATGACTTACTGTTGTCACAAGGGTGAAATTATGTCCCAAATGACTAATGACCATTCTGCCATCAAGGCTGACTGTTTGAAAAGATTTAAAAGGCAGGTAAGATGGAGTGTCTGCAGTAATTTAGGGCTCCTTATTTGAAAACAGAAGATCAATGGCTGCAGTGTGAATTTGTTGAAAGAATAACAACATCACAAAAGTAAGCTTAACATCTGGCCTGTTTTTCAGAAGCTGTGAAATGGAAACATCTTTAAGGAAAAATATAATTGAATTTGCCAGAATAGAGGAGCAAAAGAAATCAGTAATCAGTAATGGAGAGTGTAAGACAGAGAAAGCATCAGAAAACTCTGAAATGATTAAGACCATGGTCACCATGTCACCAAACCATCATTAAAGCATTTGTTGAGAGTTCACAGTGTATCAGGTGTTTATGTTGATTCACAAATGTCTTAGATGTGTTATACTGTATTACCGGAGATAGGTCTTTAGGAAGAAATATAATCAAATGAAGTGCTTAACTTATGAATCCTATGTGTCCCAATACAGAAAATTACTAGTTATTTTCAGTGATCACATACCAACACATTGCTCATAACCATGTTAATTTAAGACTAAGATGTTTGATTAATTTGAGTTTAATGTACTATTGGCCGCCAACATTCAGAATGTGGGCATGCTTCAGAGAAATTATTAGTTATTATGCCATTTGTACACTATGTCTTTTTATCATGGATATTAAATGAAGAGATAGTTAAGTCATCATTTGTGCACCAGAAACCCTCCATTTCGGTTTTCTTCTGGCTAGTCATTCATACTGTAGTCTTGAGCAGGTTCTCTTACTTCTATGACTTTTGAACTTAAGACATCTCTAAAGTAACTGAAGTTGAGCATGTTCAGCAGAGAATATGGTACTTAGATAAGCAATATTAGCTCCTTCTTTAAGTACACATTATCATGGTACTGTCAATGCTGACTGAATAAGAATCTATGAGATAGCCCCAGAAATATATCTTCAAGCAGGTCTTATGTAACCCTGACATATATTGACCTTTGAGAATCAGTAGAGCAGATAATTTAATATAATGACTAAAAGTGTTAGGGCAAACAGATCTGAATTTGATCCCAGCTTTCTAACTCACTAGCTGTGTGAACACTGAGAGAAGTCTCTGAATCTGTGACCCTTTATGTCCTCAAATATGGAGAGAAAGCAAATATAATGCCTTCCTGTTCATTTGTAGTGAAAGAGATGATATAGAAAAATGTATAGATAAGTGATTGGCATTGATGTGAATACCTTCATTGTCATCTCTTAAAACCCTTTAACACTGACATTCTATGATTTGTTCTTAATGGACTTTGGCTTCAGATATGCTGGCTGACCTAAATACAATTACCAGATGAATAAAAATAGAGTTCCTACTTCTCAACACAAATGTACAAAAAACTGGGAAATTTCACCACCAAATGGTTTTACTAAGCTCTGTCACATTTGATGCATCTCAAATCTGCTTGTATCAGCCATGATACTGTTTAGATCACAAATCTTCAGTAGACCTGTGTATCCTGGGAAGTGAATGTAATCATGTACCAGCTGGTAATAGTACATGAACAAAAGGAGGAGGAGCATCAATCCCTAGTACATGAAAATCCAAAGGCAGTGTTCTTCAAAGTCTAGATATGGCAAACAGCACAAATTAGCAGTCTGTAGTGTCCCACAGTGCTTCATATAAGAATATCTGAAAGAAAAGTCCAGTTTTTATGAATATATCAACTATGTAGGACACTTGAATAAAGTTGGGTGAATAGGGACTTGCCAAACACAGATAATTGGATGGTAGATTTAATGTGATATAAATATGCCAACTCCAAATAATCGAGTGATTGTGCTGTTTAACAAATTACCTAAGGCATTTTATTTTCCTGGGAAGCCTGATTATTATAGCTATATACTACCTGAAATTTTATCTCTTAAAAGTCAGGCAATGAAGTAAATCTTAATGCTAATATTTGTTCACAGGGTAATCTTGGATAATTTCTTAATTTTTGAAACCTTTATTTTATGTAAGCCAAATGGAATAATATTTTCTGTCACTTAAGGTTTCTCTAAAGATTAAAGTGTAGAGGGTTTGTGATTTCATTCACCATTGAGGAGTGTTCAGTTAGTGATAGTATTGCTTTGGAAGAATTTCCCAGTCTCTATAATAATGTTATGAAGCCTAGTGACTTATCCCGAAAGCAATCTGGGTAGGTGTTCTAATTAAAACCTGGCACTTGCTGCTTTATCAATGTCTTGAAGTTACAAAGCTAAATAACAAAAATATGGGGCAAAAAGAAACAATGAACACAGTGGTAGAGCAAGTAGTTGTTTGTCTCCACAACAACATCTATTGTTGTTCCACTTTCAAATTATGTTTTTTGGATAGCGCCCATTCCAGTTTCAGAATGCATAATTTAACTGAGGCCTATGGAACCCATCTCCTCAGATTACTAATCCAGGGCCTGCTGGTGCAGTCCCATAATCTCAACTAATTGAGTAGATCAAGAAGGAAGAACAGAAATTAAAGTGAGCCTGAGAAATGTATGGAGAGACTGCCTCAAAAAGACAATTACAGAGCTGGGAACATAGGTCAGTCAAGCATGGTTGTGACCTCAGGTTCAGCACCCTGAAACAACACTCTTAATTGTTCCTGAACTCTAGAACAAATTATTCAGATGACAAATCTCTTTCTTTTTTTAGCACAGAATTTCTAGTGGTTAGGCATGGTGCTCTCCATATTAAAAAGTTCCCCAAGTAACTATTAGAAATACTGAAGTTAAAGAACCATTGAGGTCAGGAATGGTGATTCTGCCATAAGTTCTTTTATTGTTGAGAATAGTTTTTGCTATCATGGATTTCTTGTTATTCCAGATGAATTTGCAAATTGCTCTTTCTAATTCTATGAAGAATTGAGTTGGAATTTTGATGGGCATTGCATTAAAACTGTAGATTGCTTTCAACAATATGGCCATTTTTACTATACTAATCCTGACAATCCATGAGCATGGGAGATCTCTCCATCTTCTGAGATCTTCAATTTCTTTCTTCAGAGACCTGAAGTTCTTGTCATACAGAGCTTTCACTTGGTTAGTTGGAGACATACCATGGTATTTAATATTATTTGTGGCTATTGTGAAGGGTGTTGCTTTCCGAATTTCTTTCTCAGCTTGTTTATCCTTTGAGTAGAGGAAGGGAACTGATTTGTTTGAGATAATTGAAACATTTTGCTGAAACATTTTGTTTATCAGGTTTAGGAGTTCTCTGGAATTTTTGGGATCTCTTAAGTATACTATCATATCATCAGCAAATAGTGATATTTTGACTTCTTACTTTCCAACTTGTATCCCTTTGACCTCCTTTTGTTGTTTAACTGCTGTGGCTAGGACTTCGCGTACAATATTGAATAGGTAGAAAGAGAGAGTGAGCAGCCTTCTCTGTCCCTAATTTTAGTGGGATTTCTTCAAGTTTCTCTCCATTTAGTTTAATGTTGGCTACTGGTTTGCTATATATTGTTTTTACTATGTTTAGGTATGGGCCTTGAATTCCTGATCATTCTAAGACTTTTATCATGAAGGGGTGTTGGATTTTGTCAAATGCATCTCAGCATCTAATGAAATGATCATGTGATTTTTTCCCTTGATTTTGTTTATATAGTGGATTATGTTGATGGATTTCCTTATATTGAAATATCTTTGCATCCCTAGGATGAAGCCTACTTGATCATGATGTATGATCACTTTAATGTGTTTTTGGATTCAGTTGGCAAGAATTTTATTGAATATTTTTACATCAATATTCTTAAGGGAAATTGGTCTGAAGTATTCTTTCTTTGTTGGGTATTTGTGTGGTCTAGGTTTCAGAATAATTGTGGCTTCATAAAACAAATCTAGTAGTGTTTCTTCTGTTTCTATTTTGTGGAATAGTTTGAAGAGTGTTGGTATTAGGTCTTCTTGGAAGGTCTGATAGAACTAAGCCCATCTGGTCCTAGGGTTTTTTTTGTTTGTTTGTTTGGTTTTTTTTGTTTTGTTATTTTTTTTGTTTTTGGTTGGGAGATTATTAATGACTGCTTCTATTTCTTTAGGGGTTTTGGGACTCTTTAGATCATTTATCTAATCTTGATTAAACTTTGGTACTTAGTATCTGTCTAGAAATTTGTCCATTTTCTCCAGATTTTACAGTTTTCTTGAGTATAGGCTTTTATAGTAGAATCTCATGATTTTTTTTTTTTTTGGATTTCATTGGTTTCTGTTGTTATATTTCCCTTTTCATTTCTGATTTTGTTTATTTGGATACTGTCTCCATGCCTCTGGTTTGTCTGGCTAAGGGTTTATCTATCTTGTTGATTTTCTCAAAGAACCAGCTCCTGGTTTGATTGATTCTTTGTATAGTTCTTTTTGTTTCTACTTCATTGATTTAAGCCCTGAGTTTGATTATTTACTGTAATCTACTCCTATTGGGTATATTTGCTTCTTTTTGTTCTAGAGCTTTCCAATGTGCTGTCAAGCTGCTAGTGTATGCTCTCTCCAGTTTCTTTTTGGACATACTCAGAGCTATGAGTTTTCCTCTTGTATTGGACAGAGAAAATGCTGCAAGGATTTTTACCAACTCCACATCTTGTAGAGCACTAATATACAAAATATATATGAAACTCAAAAACTACATATGATAAAACCAAAAATTTTCTTAAAATTGGATGCAAATATAAGCAAAGTTCTGAAAAAAGGAAAGTCAAATGACTAAGGAAAACCTAAAGAAAAGTATAACATTTTAGATTCTGGGAAATGCAAATAAAAACTCTTTTGAGATTCTATCTTACACCTGTCAGAATGTCTAAGAGCAAAATAGAAGTGACAGCTCATGCTGGTGAGGATGTGGAATAAGGGGATCACACAACTATTGTTGGTAAGAGTGTCAAATTCTATAACCGCTAAAGAAATCAGTATGGGGTTCTTCAGAATATTTGAAATTGATCTATTTCAAGATCCAGCTATACCACTCTTGGTCATATAACCAAAGGATGCTACTTCCTACCACAAAGATACTTGCTAAAATATGATCATTACTGCTATACTAATAATAGTGAAAAACTGGAAGCAACATAAATGTCCCTCAATACAAGACTGGATAAATTAAATGTGGTACATTTAAATAATAGAGTATTAATCATTTATTTTAAAAATGACATCATGAAATTTACAAGCAAATGGATAGAAACAGAACAAAATCATCCTGAATGAGGTAACCCAGAACCAGAAAGATAAATATATGTATAAATTTGCTTAGCTATGAATATCAACTATCAAATAAATGATAACTAATCTATAAGCCATAGATCCAGAGAAGTTACATATAAAGGAAGGGACTAGGGTATCCCTTGGGAAGGAAAATAGAATAGATTTTAAGGGTGGACATGGTCTGTGGAGGACAAGAACAGGAGGATCAAGTGTGGAAGGGGAGGGGATATGGGGTTGAGGGAGGGAGCATGGGGAACAGAAAGAATTGAGAGACGTTTAACAGGCAGTATAGAATAATATAGTAGTGGAAATTGCCTAAAATATGTGAAAACAATTCTAATGAAAATCTCCAAATAGTGAGAAAAATTGAGTCCCAATTGGCTGTCGCTTGTCACCAAATGAGGCTTTCAGCACCAGGACTGGGTTAATCCAATTGAGTTGCTGGCAAAGAGGGTACTATGGAAATCCCCAGAAAGCCTAGGCTGTTGTCAATAGGTTGCTCTCCATAAAAACTGACAGAAAAATGCCATTGCTGAGGACAGCACCCACACAACACATTGTATCTCCAGAAAGCCAAGCTGGTGCCTACATAGAACTTTATCTCTGTGTTCTAGTGCAGGTACTATTCAAACTACCGAAGGTGAAACATAAATACCAGTCTAGACACAAAGTCTTTGATCTACAATGCTATCCTGCCGGCAAATTATTCTAGGGCAATCAATGGTGGCATGAAATTTGTTGGTGAAACCAACCAATGTCTGATTTGACTTAATGACTACTCCAGATGAAGGAACCCATAAATGGTGCTGCTTGGGTGACCAAAAACCAGAGATTAGATAGCCCAGAGACCTAGGGTAAAACCAAATCCTACTTTTCATAAAAAATAAGTAATGATAAAATGATTCCTAAATGATAATCTGCTATACTCAAGCAGTTTCTTGTTCAGCCATAATCAGAGAACCTTTCTCCTGCAGCAGATGGAAACAAATACAGAGGCCCACAGCCAGACATCATGCAGAAAGCAAGACCTTGGAGCACACAGCTATAAATGGAATGTCTTCATCAAATATTTCCCATCAGCACTCAAGGAACCCATCAAACTAGGAGGTGGGACAGGTGTGAGAGCCAGGGGAAAGGGAAGAAGAACAAGGACCTGACCTTTAAATCGTTTGAGAAAAGCTCATGTGGTCTCATAAAGCACAAGCAACAAGCACTTGGCCTCTATATGTCTGCACTGGGTTTAGTCCTCTCAGTTTAGTATTCTTGTGGGACTCCTGAGTGTGTCAATAAGTGGCTTTCTCAGGCTTGTGCCTAATTGGGGATCTTTTACTTGTGCTGGGTTACCTTGTTCAACTTCATTGTGACGTTTTTGTTTTATTTTATTATATTTTGTTTTGTTATGCTTGGTTGTTATTACTTACAAGCCTATTATTTTCTAAGAAAGACAGAAAGGGAGGGGATTTGGATGGCATGGAGGTGGGGGATAGGGGTGGGAGGAGAAAGACTGTATGAGCCAAAGTACCAGAAAGACAGTTTCAAAAGAGCTCTTTTAGAAATGGATACATAAATAAATCTGAAGCAATGCCAATGTCAATGTACATATTATCCTAGAAGGGGAATAGGTTGTCCCTGGACAAAGATCTAGAGGCAAGTAATGACTGCCAAGAGAGGGATAAATAGCCTCTCCCAGAGATGAGCACCTTCTTATCTGCCAATGCAGAGTAGTCAACTTAGAAACCATGTATAAACCAACAACACAAACAGACTTAGTAGGCTTTAGTTATATATATATTTGTTCACACACATACACACACACTTATGTTACAATAATAAAAAAACCCCTCAGCATCAATTTGAGAATACAAGGGAACTTGGAGGCATTCAAACAAAGGATGCTTGTTGGAGGAAATTGACACTATTTTTTTTCAATTAAGAACATAGTGCCCAAGTGTAGGGGAATGCCAGAGCCAATAAGTGGGAGAGGGTGGGGTGGCAGGCATGGGGAGGGAGGAGGCAAAAGGGGTTTCTTCTTGTTGTTTTTGTTTGTTTGTTTGTTTTTTGGAGGGGAAACTGGGAAAGGAAAAATTTACATGTAAATAAAGAAAATATCTAATAAAAAAAAGAATATAGTAACAAAGGAAAAAAATCACAATATTAGGTTTGTTGATATGCTGCTGTTTTTTAGTTAACTTATTTGTATGGAGAGAAAATCTTTGTTTTATTTTTAATGAGAATTAAATTGTGCCATCCAAATTACACTGGACTTTGGCTAATTGCCAGTGCTTAAATGACAGTAATGCTGGAAATTTACCATCTGATGTCTCTATCTTGATACAGTCTTCTTAGGTAGTAGTCACTGCACGTATGTTGCAAATTAAGAGCTCAAATCACAAAGATGTCATTTTACTTTCTGAAGGATACATAGCTAGTATGATAATGATATCAAAATATAATTAAAGCCTATAAGTGTTAGTAGGTTTATGTTATCTAAGTGATTTATGGATCTTATAATACCAGATCTTTGAATGATTTATGAGTGTTGTAATATTAACATGTAACAGATTCAGTTAAGGAAACACTTCAGTTAGAAAAATATCACTAAGAAATTGTTACCTATTATGCAATTTCATCCCCTTTATACTTTATCTCCTTCTCCCCATTAAGAAAGCAATATTAGCCGGGCAGTGGTGGCACACACCTTTAATCCTAGCACTTGGGAGGCAGAGGCAGGCGGATTTCTGAGTTCGAGGCCAGCCTGGTCTACAGAGTGAGTTCTAAGATATCCAAGGTTACACAGAGAAACCCTGTCTCGAAAAAAACAAAACAAACAAACAAATAAACAAAAACAAAAACAAAAACAAACAAAAGAAAGCAATACTGAAGGTCTTTATTTTTTTTAATATTGAAGATCTTAATGCATGGGCTTGACAGAGTGAATAAGACATCTATTTAATTAAAGCTTGATGTTTCTTGATTGGGAAGTGAGTAACTTACATTACTACATGTACAACAGTAGAACTGGGCTCAATATGTTGTTTATCTTATTGTTTTATGTGGAGAGTTTGTTTATTTTTGGTTTCATTTTTGGCAAGATATGTTTAGAGACAGTTTTCTATTTTTCATTAAAGAAAATTTACTGGCATGGATGTATTATGAGTTTCCAAGAAAGATAAGTACTTTACCTATCATCCCAATAAGATTGCTTGAGTGTATTTGACACACTGATCTACCATCAGTGAGCCTGTGTCCAGAGGCAACTTTCCTCGGTCTTAGCCATCCTTGTCTTCTTCTTACCCTTTAAGCAAGAGTTCACTCGGGTTGCTTGCCTGTTGTAGGGCCTTTCCTTCCCTCCTCACCTACATCCCCCTGTATCATTTGTGTCAATTCTCACCTTCTGCAGGATGTGTTTTATACCAATCCTCCCAATGTGATTATTTTCCTTTTGTGAATATCCATTTCTAGTTATTTGTTAACTAGTAATTCTACTGAACATTTTGTTGGAATTTAACGTGAGGATATTTTAAGTTGGTAATCAGGGCATATCACATTCAAAAATAAAAGTTTCACATTTTCTCTCATATGTAGAAACAAAAAGAAAAAGTATTGGTGGACAGAAGAGGGATAGCAAGGGAAGGATAAGGGGAGGTATACACAAGAGAATACAGGTCCATGGATTCTGTGACCTTGAGTAAGGAAGGTATGTGCATTATAGAAATAATACAGTGAACTCTATTGCTTCATACAAATAATGTACCTTAATAAATATAAATATAACTAAACTTAAAATTTGGAAGTGTAGGAAAAGGAAACTGGTCCCTCTTCACATTTTCTTGGTTCTCATTTAAGTCGTATGTCTTCTCACGAGCAAATTTTCTAGTTACAAAGATGGGGAAAGCTGAATAAAGATTAATTCATATGAATCTTGTTTAAAATGAGGGAAAATGTGATTGTAGATATTCTTAAAAAGTTGTAATTGGGAGCTTATAAATTACAAACTTTGTAAAAATTCTGTGTGAAATGAGTTTTAGACACAACCGTTCTCTGTCTTTGAAAGAATATTACATCATGTTTGAAAAGGGATTGTCTTGGTCTAGGCTTCCACATGCTACTGGGTGGTGCTCACCCTACTTTCTAGTGTTATCACTGTATGTGACAAGTAGCTTGCCATTATAGCTGAACTTTGATGCATGTCATCATTACAATAAAAAAAAAGAGAGAAGAAAACGAACGAGTAAGTAGTTAGACTCAGTTTTCGCCAAGGGAAATAATGCTTGTCATAAGGTTGGTTCCACAGGTGGTACTTTGATGCTTACAGCTCCTGGATGAGATGAAATAATCCATATTATGAGGCTTGACAAAAAGGTAAACAATCTCTTGTTTTATTTAATCTGAGCATCATTAGGAATGCTTTCTTTGGCCCCATACACTCATGACCATGAAATTGTGGATGAGATATAGAATTCATGTTCTGAGACATTCTCCCCGTGATGTTAAGTGTTCTATATAGAGTTATTAAAATATTCTGTGAACAGGCTTAGCAAATAAAACTACAGCTTAGTCCACATTAAATTTAAATTTTGATTAAACAACACATACATTTAGCGTGGAAATATTTATTGCAGTGATAACTGTAGCAGTAAGTGAGAAAGCTAAGTAAAAGTCATCATTAAGTTTTATTCCTAAGTTTTATTATATCTAAACTTGGTCAGACTATGTCTAGTTAATAGGAATCAGATGTGTAAGGATCTGGATTTGTCTCTGCAACTGACTAGCTATCTTGCTCTGTGTAAGCTTTCTACGTTCTTTGAGCTTTAGCTTTAATATCCATACAAAAATAGCTCTACCTCACAGGGCAATTGTGAAAATTAAATGCTCACAGTGTTTATATCATGTAAAAAGTTTAATTTGCAGCTTGGTATACTGTAAAATTTCATTAAACAGAAAGTGTAGAATATGAAGAGAAGAGTTGATAGCTACTTAATCATGTCTTTTAAAACTGAGCAACACAACTTAGTTCCCTTTATATTTCCTTCTCAGTGCAATCTGAACACAAAATGAACAGTTGATGAAGTATCTGACTAGTGCTGAGTTGTTTTTTGCTCAACATTTGCTCTGCCGTCAATTGTTACATAGGATGCTAAACCAGGTGCTGCCTGTAGAGATAGAAAATGTATACTCTATCTTTGCCCTTGTTGGGTCACAGATATAAAAAATAGAACTTGTGTCTATGGAATTTACAAATCATTTGGAAGAAGCAGTAGTTTTCTCAATGATCTAGAGCTTTTCTAGTATGTTTGAGGCTGTAGGGTCAATTCCCAGATCTGGGGAAAAACATAAAACATCAAAATATGAGAATGAATTCATATAAACCTTCAAAGATGCTCCATCTCCAAAATTAAATTGAAAGCTTCTCAAAGAACAGTTTATCCTCTTTTATAGTGTATGGCATGTTTTAGTATTAGGTGTCCAATAAACATTAGATAAAACAGAAGGGATCATAGGTAGGAGTAGTTCCAAGCATATACCTTTTATATCCTTTGGGTAGAATTTTTGCTTTTTGCTCTTGTTTTTGTTTTGTTTTGTTTTGTTTTGTTTTGTTGTTGTTTGCTTTGTGAGATATGGTTTCTCTATGTAGCCCTCGCGGTACTGGAGCTCACCCAGAACATGCTAGCCTCAAACTTGGAGATGCATCCATCTCTGCCTCCCAAGTGATATGCTAGAATTAAAGGCATATGTCACCACTGCCCAGCTAATTTTTTACAGCTTCCAAAGAAAAGAGCCAAAATGTAGACTTGCTTCTATTTCTTATGAAATGGGTGATCATATTATTTATGTCCAAACTATGACATTTTCAGAAGATAGATGCAATATGCTCTAATAATTACATGGGCATAAAGGCAACACCCCAGAGTTTTCACAAGGAAACAAAAATGTGTGCCTTTTTATTGGAATATAAAGCACTTGCTTGCTGGTAACTATTCCTACCTATGATCCCTTCTGTTTTACCTATGTTTTGTGTCTTAATCAGCATAACCAGAATTCATTTTATTTATTTTATTTTTCTCATTGATAGTTCTTCCAAATCATGAAGCATCATATATTCTACTTTTCCCCTTCTTTGCAATAATAAAATAGTCCAGACCAGGCAGAAACTGCTGACAGAGACTAGAAAGAACATGCCTTCTTCAATGTATTCTTTCCTAGCTAGAAGAATGTCATCAAATATCTGTGAGAGTATGTTCTTCTACGAAAACTAAGACATCTACTACCTGACCTATACAGAAAAACTTCACAAACATCTGCTCTAACATATCAATAGTGTTTGGAATTTTTCAACTCCTTCACTAATTTTGCCTACTAGTCATCGAATGCTGCACACCAGACTATAAGTATATGGCCTACAGACACATTTTCTAAGTTCTTGCAATCCCTAAATGGAAGCAAATAATGTGTCTGGCTAAAAGCACGGACTGTAAAAGCTGATCACACACTCTACTTTCTGATTTCATTGCCAAACCAATCCAAGGATGTAATTTATTTAAACGGTCCACATGATTTCCATTGGTTTCATCTTAAACATAATTTAGAAGCAGGTCTTCCACTTAGTCTAGACTCTAGACTAAGATGATAAATAATCATTCCAATTAGTGTTATCCAAATGTTGAGAGAAGACTCTGCTAAAGATACAGTTTAAAGCAATGTGAGCATGATTACTTTTTATATTTCAGTGAGATAAATCTCAGTCAAATAGTGATATTGTCCAAATATTGCACAAAACATTGCTCCTCATAAAGGTCAGCATTTGAACTCAAGACAGCCATTTCAGAGAAGCTTTTAGTGCTAGTAAGTTTCCACAATTAAAGTAAAATGATTACACAAACACACATGCACACATACATACATATATATATATATACATATATATATGATATATACAATGTCAGTATTGCAGACACACATTTCCACATAATTGGTACTTTCCTACAACAAATAATAAATGGGCTCCTTCACCTTGTCATTTGTCCCAAACCATTTTAACTCATGATCCTGAGTGATTGTTCATGGATGCTCAATCCAAGGTATTGGTGACAGTGATGGTAATAAGACTGACTTATACTTGCTCTCTGGTTGGCTTAATTTAGTCGGGTAATTTTCAAGTTCATTTGCCATCTGCATCTCTATTGCTCTGCCCCTTAGCTGCTTGACTCAGATTTATTTCACTGAACATAAAAAGTAATCTTGCTCACATTGCTTTAAACTGCTTCTTTACCAGACTCTTCTCACAGCGTTTGGATAACAGTAATTGGAACAATTATTTATAATAGGGATGAATGTGGAGAAGCTGCAGAATGTGTTTACCTGTTGGAGAGCAATTATACTACTCACATTCCCTCCATTATTTGTGACTAATATGTGGCTGAGTTTAGAAGATACCCTCTTTAATTTTTTTCCCCTAAACAAATCATAGTATCGGGTGCAAAGAATTGTAGTTGATACTGGAAATAAATCACTTGACACTTTGATCGGCCCTTGCCTGGATGAGTGGAAGTAGCTCATCTTAATTGCCATATGTTACCACACCTGAGGTGTAGACTACATATTGCTTACCTTCTGCCAGCAATCCCTACTGAAATTACAATTGGAAAAGGACCAAAGCATGTCTAAATCACTTCATCATCTACATGCTAAAACAGGAAGTGATTGGAGGTCAATCTTCTGTCTCTTTCAGGACAAAGAAAATTTCTGATATAAATAGGAGTTCCAGGAATCATGAAAGAATGTAGAGTGCAGGAAGATAAACTTCCAGTAGTCCTCACATCTTAGATAGTATCATTGTTGACAGAAGGCTTAATCTTGCTCCTGAATAGAGTTGCTTGACAATATGCTTACTTCTTTCTTAGAGACTCATTCCCATTGACATTTTACCTCTGTTAACCTCAAACAGGTACAAATGTTCTATTTGTGGTCTCTCTTAAAAGAGGAAGAAGGTGCTCCAAGCCCAAATCTAGGGGGATTAAAAGACTTATTTATTGACCTTATTTAAAAAAAAAAAACCTTATAATGTTATTGTTCAAAATAGTTATTTCATATACCTTTTAAATTTTTTCATTAGTCATAGCAAGAATATTAGGGGAAATCCTAATGTTAATATTCTGTAGAAACATAAATATAAAAGAAAATTGTAAAACTGGGTAAATTGTCAATATTCGCATAGGATACCATACTATACCCAATTTATACATACAATGCAAGGTTACATTCACATTTAAAAATCAATCAATATAATTGAATGCAGTGAGAGGCTTGCTCTTTTCTGAAGGGAAATGGAGGAGTGAATCTCAGGGAAAAGGAATATAGGGGAGAGATGAGTTACATGTAATATTAAAAAATAGCACCAGCCTATGCTATTCCCAGGTATTCTCTGCCCTGGAGGTCTCAGTCTCACCATCTCCTTAGCTAGCCACAGTCTGTGCTCTTCCTAGTTCAGGTTCTCCTGCCTTAGAGTCTACCTTCTCAACCATTTACTCCCTGTGGATAGTTGTCACAAATCCCCTTAACCCAATAAGTCAAAACTCTAGAAGTTTATAATTGATCAATCAGATTTATATATCAAATTCTTAATTCACAAGATGCCCACATAATAATTTCAGAGCCCCCTTTTAAGAAAGAACGAAGTATCCACACTTTGGTCTTCCTTCTTCTTGAGTTTCTTATGATTTGTGGATGGTACTTTGTGTATTCCGATCTTCTAGGCTAATATCCACTTATCAAAGAATGCATACTACGTGTGTTCTTTTGTGATTGGGTTACCTCACTCAGGATGATATTCTCCAGGTTCATCCATTTCCCCAAAAATTTCATAAATTCACTGTTTTTAATAGCTGAGTAGTACTCCATTGTGTAGATGTACACTTAGAAGGATTTTCAGAGACAAACTATGGAGCAGAGACTGAAGGAAGGACAATCCAGAGACTGCTCCACCTGGGAATCCTTCCCATATTAAATCATCAAATCCAGACACTATCATGGATATCATCAAGTGCTGGCTGACA
This sequence comes from Montemys delectorum, assembly GCA_019843815.1. Classification (NCBI taxonomy): domain Eukaryota; kingdom Metazoa; phylum Chordata; class Mammalia; order Rodentia; family Muridae; genus Montemys; species Montemys delectorum. The sequence continues at coordinate 7,140 of JADRCD010165891.1, read as the reverse complement.
GGAGTCTGTTATAGCTGTCTCCAGAGAGGCTCTGACAGTACTCGACTAATACAGAAGTAGAGGCTCACAGCCATCCATTGGACTGAGTACAGGATCCCCAATGAAGGAGCTAGAGAAAGGACCTAAGGAACTGAAGGGTTTGCAGCCCCTTACAACAAACAACAATATGAACTAACTAGTACCCTCAGAGTTCCCAGGGACTAAAACTCCAACCAATAAGTACACATGGGGGGACTCATGGCTCCAGCAGCATGTGTATAACAGAGGATGACCAAGTTGGTCATCAATGGGAGGAGAGCGCCTTGACTCTGTGAAGGTTCTATGTCCCAGTGTAGGGGAATGCCAGGGCCAGGAAGTGGGAGAGGGTGGGGTGGTGAGCAGGGGAAGGGGGAAGTGAACAGGGGATTGTTTTAGTTTTTGTTTTTTTCTTTTTAATTTAATTTAATTTAATTTAATTTTTCTTTTTTCTTTTGTAGGAGAACCTGGGAAAGGAGATATTGTAAATAAAGAAAACATCTAATAAAAAAATAATAATTTCAGAGCCAATTGATAATGATACAAGCTGCCCACCTAGATTAGACAAGTTATCCCAATTTTATTCTATCCTTTAATGATATTCATAGCCACCTGTGGCTATTTAAAGCCATACAAATCTGGATCATCTTCCTCTTCCTCCATCTTCTTTCTTTCTTTCCTCCTCTATTGTCCTCCCTTCTCTCCTCTTCTCCTCCCCCAATCTTTTCAGCTCCACCCAAATACAAGCAAAACCAGGGCTATCCACAACAGGAATGAGGAAAGGGAGGAGGAGAAACCACTGTTGAATTGAAATATATGAGAGAAGAATAAAAAAAGATACATTTAAAAAAGTAAGAAAAGTAAACTCATTTAATATACTTTAATGTTTCATGACATAACATTTTCTTAGTTAAATAGGAGTAGTAAGGGATTTTCTTGATCTGTTGAAGATAAAATAAAAATACAGTATTCTTGATGGAAAACAGGTAAGAATGATAGTAATCATTGATCACTTCTATTAAAATCGTATTGCATGGCCCATCTAATTGTAATACAAGGAAATGTTCTGCTCATAGTCTGAGTATGAACCACGGAGTAAAAAAGCAAAGAAAGACATGATGATTTATTTATCTATAGATGATATTATGGCACACAGAAAATTTTCTAATCAATCTACTAAAACCTAAGAAAAATTATGAAAAGAATTTAGTAATAGTTCATATTTTACATACCATTGTGTTCTTTATATGAACTACCACAAATGAGTGGAAAATATTTCTAAAATAAGATTTAATATATCTCAAAATATATAAAAATTCTAGGATTATTTTTGCAACATATATGTTCTGTTGACAATTTTCTACATGTATATAAAAATTCTAATTACTTTCTTATAAAATTTCTATAATATTCTTTCCATTCCTCTAAAACCCCCTCATCCTTATAATTCCCTCTCTACCTCTGACAATCCTGCCTCCTCCCTACAAATCCATTTCCAACATCTATGTCTTCTTGTTTGTTTTTTGACCTACTCTGTTTAAACAGTGCTATTTATATGGCTATGAGTTTAGAATGATGTATGGGAGCCTGATGAGACCATCAGTAAGTACATAACTAAAGATGATTATTGGCCCTCTCTAATTATCCATTGATAATCAATTATTCAACACTAAGAAATAAGGTCCCATAAAACACCTCCCCCACTCATGGCTAAGTTGTGACAAGCCCAGTTTTGTACAACCCAATGCAAGTAATTATAGCTGCTGTGAGATAATTATTGCCAAGCCAGGGCTGTGCTGTACCTGGAAGATGAGTCTTCCTTCTTCCCCCGTCTCCTGGTCTTGTGGTTCCTCCTCTTCCTCCTCCTCCTCTCCTCCTCCTCCTCCTTCTCCTGGTCCTCCTTGTCCTCCTCCTTCTCCTGCTCCTCCTTGTCCTGCTCCTCCTCCTGCTCTTCCTCCTCCTCCTCCTCCTCCTCCTCCTCCTCCTCCTCCTCCTCCTCCTCCTCCTGCTCCTCCTGCTCCTCCTTCTTCTTCTTTCTTTGTATGACTGTGTGTGATATTACCTGAAGCTTAACCAAACCTAGCTTGATTGTTATCATTTAAATTAAAGTTTCCTATATATTTTACCCAGTCCAAACACCTTTCTAGCTGTCCTAGCTTGGTTTCTATTGCCATGGTTTAAAAATGGACCAAAAGAAATTTGGTGAAAGGAGGGTTTATTTTCTCTATTGTAACATCAAGGTGCTCAAGGCATGCCATTGAAGGCAAAAATTGAAGTAGAGGCCAAGGAACAATGTTGCTTACTGGTTTGGTCTCCATGCCTCACTCATCTTACTTCTTAATAAAGACCAGGAAAGCACTTCCCCAGGGTAGCACCAACCTATGTGGACTAGGCTTTTCCTCTTAGAAAACTTACCAGGAAATTGTTTCATAGACTTGTCCAGAGAGTAATCCAATGGAGATACTTTCTCATTGTGGGTTCCTCTTCTCAGATAATTCTGGCTTATGTCATGCTGACAAGCACATTGGCTTTATTTTTCTTCAAACTTCTTGTCACTGTCTTAAATAAATATTTTTGCATGTTTTCTTGGCAGTTTCTAAGCATATGATAGAAAATTCACTAGGGGATGAGATGTTATTGTTTGACCACTGTTCTTTCCCATTAAAATTAGTAATTTTTTTCATACCAGAGAATGTGCACATTATTTATTCAACAATTCAACTGATAATGTATGCAAAAGTTTTGAAAAAGCCTGGTAGAAAGAAATGGTTTCTGTTAAGAAGCATTAGATTCCTGGGTGGTGGTGGCAGATGCCTTTAATCCCAGCACTTGGGAAGCAGAAGCAGGCAGATTTCTGAGTTTGAGGCCAGCCTGGTCTACAGAGTGAGTTCCAGGACAGCCAGGGATATACAGAGAAACCCTGTCTAAAAAAAAAAAAAAATACAAAACAAAAAAGAAACATTAGACTGCAATTAAGTGTGTGTGTGTGTGTGTGTGTGTGTGTGTGTGTGTGTGTGTGTATGTGTGTATGCATGTGGCAAAATTAATGAAAAACAATGGCTATGAATCTGAATGGTAGTAAGAGCCAGGAGGGGTATATTGGAGAGTTTGAAAGGAGAAAATAAAGTGGGAAATTATGTAATAATATTATAATCTTAAAAATATAAATGTAATAAAAATTAGGATCATAAGAAGAGAAGTACTCTGAGGAAGTATTGTACTAAAGTTTAACTGGAAGCAAAATATTTTAAGTCAAAAAAGATAGTAGAGAACAACTTGATTTAAGATACCAGCATTGGTTAGTCATGATATAGAACCAATCTCTTTGTCTATCATCAGAGAAATAGATTTAAATTGTGTTTATACCATGACTATAAACAACTTGGAGAGGAAAGGGTTTGTTCCAGTTTACAGTTCTCAGTTTACATACCTTTGTTGAGGAAATTCAGAGAAGGAACTCAAACCTGAAAGGAACCTGAAAGCGTAACTAAGACAGAAGCCATAGAAGAAGGATACTCACTATCTTGTTTCCTCTTGGCTTGCTCAGCCTACTTTCTTATAGTACCAAGAACTATAGGCCAATAGATAGCACAATGGGTAGGGCGCTCATACACCAATCAGTAATTAAGAAAAAGTACTACACATTTTTCTACAAGCCAATATTATGGGGAGATTTTCTCAATTGAGAGTCCATCTCTCCAAATGACTCTTGATTATGTCAATTTGACATAAAACTATCTGGAACACATGAAATTACATATTTGAAGAAAAATGAGGAACTGTAAATACTCAGGTTAAGCCAGATGATCCAGTTATGTAAAGAAAATACTACATTTTTTCTTTATGAGAATAATCTAGATTTAAGTAATAAGACATGAAAATAGTAGAGAAGCGGTTTATAAAGAGTAAAGTGACCAGGGATTTCTGGAAGGGAAAATAAGAGAATTATTAAAAATGGACAGATTTGATTTCCAGTGCATCATATGCATATTTGAAAATGCCACAGTGAAATTAATTGTTTAATTAACATATTCGACTGAAGTAAAGCCAAACAGCAGCAATAACAAAAGAAAGAGGTACAAAGACTCTTGAAGTAAGACCAGAACTACTAGGAACAAACCTGGGTATAAAATAAAGTACTTAGAATCAAAAGAAATGGATAAATTGTGTAGTAAATGACAATGATAAAAGAAATAGCGGGGGCAAATATTGATCAGTGTTCAACAGTGTCGCTATAGTGATTGAAAACTCTCTAGGATATCCTGAGTCAGCCACAGATGATGCCTGCTGCTCTGATTGTGGCTGAGTCTGAAGCTGATGGTATAGAACTAACTCAAAGGCAGCTAGAGAAGATGAGGCAAAAAATGTAGATATTACAATAATCAAAGGTAGCATTGGAAAGCTGTCTCCTCTGAGACTAAAATATTCCATCCTGCAGGAAAGCTCATTAAGACAGGAAGTAAACGACTTAAAATAGCTTCAGGATGTATGTGAGACTTACTATATTCAATATCATATAAGCAGCAAAGACTGAAAAGAATTATTCCCAGAGAAGCAAAAGTGAAAAGAAGGCTCTAGATGTAGAGGGTGGCGTGTCCTTGTGGTCACAGATAAGTGATAGAGAACCCAGGAAGAAGAGATGTTCTTGTATCCTTCTGGAAAGATGAGAAAGGATATATTTTATAACCTGGTGATCTTTGAGATATATATGTTTTCAGGCCTCATCCATATCCTTGAGACTATTATGTGTGTTAATACCACACTCTCCCTCCTTATATCTTTAGGATTGCTTCACACAGTCAATATAACCCATCCTTACTGAAGATGTCACTTGTACACTGCAACAGCTTCTGTAACTTCTGTGACATCTGTAGGGTTATGTCAATCTACACTCCTACAGATCACCTCAGTCACTATCTCTAGACTCTTATTTTGAACATTGTTCCTGAGTCAACAGATCATATTTATGAAAGAGACCATACGTACATTGTAAAGAGTTTCAATGCAAAAAAAGGCTTCATTTTACACACAGGATTGTGTTAATTTTCATCAGAAGAGTTTCACCCACAGTTGTGCTTTTTTTTACATATGACTCAAATAAACTTCTCATGGTCAGGTTCTAGAAGTATGAACCAAACCATCTGTACTGGCTAGTCAACTTGACACAGGCTGCAGTTATCACAGAGAAGGGAGCTTCAGTTAGGGAAGTGCCTCCATGAGACCCAGCTGTGGGGCATTTTCTCAATTAGTAATCAAGGGGGTAGGGCCCCTTGTGGATGGTGCTATCTCTGGGCTGGAAGTCTTGAGTTTATAAGAGAGCAGTCTGAGCAAGCCAGGAGAAGCAAGCCAACAAGGAACATCTCTCCATGGCCTCTGCGCCAGCTCCTACTTCCTGACCTGCTTGAGTTCTAGTCTTGACCTCCTCTGGTAATCAACAGCCATGTGGAAGTAAGCTGAATAAACCCTTTCCTCCCCAACTTGCTTCTTGGTCATGATGTTTGTGCAGGAATAAAAACCCTGACTAAGACACCATCTAACCAAGTCATGAACCACACGCGCTTCTTGCCTCTGTTGGCCTTAGCATGCACAGGGATTCCTCACACTCAAACACCCTGATCTGATTGGAAAAACCTCAGACCAAAGGACCTGGCAGAAACAGAGATCACTAAAGCAACCTTAAAGAAAAGTAAAATAGGAGTGAAATATATGACAAACAAACAAACCAAAACAAGCAACAAAACAAAACAAACAAACAAGCTAAAACCAAGAAAACAAATGAGCTGAGATGCCAGACAAAAGCAGAGGTCAGCTAAAGTGCTTACAAGATTCAAAGATTGCCTTAACTACCTGGAAGAGGCACATACATAACACTCCTAGATAGGACATTCTCCAAACTATTAAGCTGCTACAGAATGTGCAGTGAGTGCTGGATTTCCAGCTATCTTGGGCTGTCACAGGTGCTGAAGAAGCCTTTGGTGATGCATCTCTCTTTGAGTCATTTCTGTTCCTGTAAGCAACCTCTATTTCTGTAAATAACCCCAATAAAACTTATTGGTTCTGTCAGAGCCTCTCAGGAGACAGCTATATCAGGCTCCTGTCATCCAGCACTTGCTGGCATCCACAATAGTGTCTAGATTTGATGATTGAATATGGGAACGAGTTCCAGGTGGAGCAGTCTCTGAATTGTCCTTCCCTTAGTCTGGTATGTCCTTCCGTGGGTATTTTGTTCCCCCTTTAAAGAAGGAATGAAGTATCCACACTTTGGTCTTCTTCTTGAGTTTCTTGTGGTTTGTGGTTTGTACTTTGTGTATTCTGATCTTCTAGGCTAATATCCACTTATCAGAGAATGCATACCGTGTGTGTTCTTTTGTGATTGGGTTACCTAATTCAAGATGATATTCTCCAGATCCATCCATTTCCCCAAGAATTTCATAAATTCATTGTTTTTAATAGCTGAGTAGTACTCCATTGTGTAGATGTACCACATTTTCTGTATCCATTCCTCTGTTGAGGGACATCTGGGTTGTTTCCAGCTTCTGGCTATTATAAATAAGGCTGCTATGAACATAGTGGATGGAGCATGTGTCATTGGACCTTCTGGGTATATGCCCAGGAGTGGTATAGTTGGAGGCTCACAACCATCCATTGGACTGAGTACAGGGTCCCTAATGAAGGAGCTAGAGAAAGGACCCAAGGACCTGAAGGGTTTGCAGTCTCTTAGGACAAACAACAATATGAACTAACTAGGACCCTCAGAGCTCCCAGGGACTAAAACACCAACCAAAGAGTACACATGGTGGGACTAATGGCTCCAGCAGCATATGTATAGCAGAGGATGACCAAGTCAGTCATCAATAGGAGGAGAGGACCTTGGCCCTGTGAATGTTCTATGCCCTAGTGTAGGGGAATGTCAGGGCCAGTAAGCAGGAAGGGGTGGGGTGGTGAGCAGGGGGGAAGGGGGGGTAACATTGGTTTGTTTTAGTTTTTGTTTTTTATTTTATTATTTTTTTTTCTTTTTATTTGAAGGGGAACCTGGGAAAGGAGATATTATAAATAAAGAAAACACCTAACTAAAAATTTTTTTAAAAAAACAAACAGGACAATGTATGTTAACAATAATCTTGT
>JADRCD010165889.1:0-12236 GCA_019843815.1 Montemys delectorum | reverse complement strand
TATTTTGGAAGCTAATTTAAAAATATAATTTAAAAAAGAGCTTGAACTCAGGTACCCCCCAAAGTCACAAGCATTAAATGAACATCCTAGTGCTATGTGTGTTTACATCCTTTGAGTTATTGGAGCCCTGCACCCCAAACAATATAGCCTATTACCATTGTTCTTGGTTTCCCACCATAACTATATGGTAAGATTCTATGATGAAGACAGATTTTAGTGGCAGGACACAGAAATCAAGCTGGAAATGATCTGGGAACTTCTTTCCTGCGGGCTATCTTTCATAATACCAGAAAATGCAATGTAGGCCACTGGGGGAGGAAAGTCATCTAAGTTGTTACTCAGGATGAGTGCTGGATGAGTAATGTTGACCTACCCACTTGGCTGATAGTGATAGGAAGTTTATGAGGAAAGCCAATGACTTTCAGATCTCTGAGACTTTGAAGCTAGCCTGGTCTACATAATAATACTGTCACATAAATAAATAAATAAATAAATAAATAAATAGACAAATAAATAATCAACCACCACAAAATAGGAGCTCAAAACCTCATAGAAACCTACTATTTTGGAAGCTAATTTAAAAATATAATTTAAAAAAGAGCTTGAACACAGGTACCCTTAAAAGATTAGATTAGATTTGAGGCCTGCTCCACTAGAGGAAATTCATGCCTTGTACCACAAACATGATCTAATACCATGGCTGCAAGGTCATCAGCCCTAATGGGAACCTACTTCCGCCATCTTGCTAAATGGACATGTTATCAAATTGCCTTCTAAATATTAAGTTGATAGCCACAGATTGGTACAGTCCTCAGCCTCAGCCAGAGAAGTTTCCTACACAGTGTTCAGTCAAAACCCTGAGGATAGTGCTTGGACAGCTTCGTCTGCCACCCAGTGCCCAGAGAACTCTGCACAAGACAGGAATGGGAAGAATCTAAGAGCCAGAGATAGAGTGTTCAGAAATGCTGCCTCCTGAGCATGTCGTGGCTGTTACAGCCATGAATTCACCTTGTTGTGCCAGGGAAATGTTAGTGATCCCCAAAAAACAGACAGGGAATCAATCTGAAGCAACTCACAGCAGGGACTTTATTCTATTTAGAGCTAGCTTGCCACCCCCACCTCCCAATGCACTGCCATCAGGCAGGATGGTCTTGGGGAGGGGGAAAGCCCCAAATGTCTATGGAGCAAGGCTTTATAGTAAATAGCAAGCAGGAAGTATGTGTGCAAGCATCTAATTGGAAAGCTATTGTGGCCTTTAACATAATTGGCTGGTGCTGGGAGTCATATCATAAACGTCTGCTCCCCTCTGCGTCGGTAGTCGTTAGGCAAGGAGTGGGCTTGTACCCTGGGGTGCAGGTTTGTTGGGGGAATAACCGGCAGACATTGGTCTTGTTGGGGATTCGCCTAGAGACTGGATCTAGGCTCAGGTTTTGTTGGGGAGGCGGGCAACTTGGAAACTAATGCTAGATACCTGTTAGTTACCTGAGTTCAAACTTAGGTCAGGTTCTCTAAAATGGAGTCTAAATTTAAAAGATGTGGCATTTCAACCTCTGCTATGATTACTGCCACAGATCGTATCCACAACACTGGCCAACATTCCAGCAGGCAGCACTAAGTGGGCTCAGTGGGTTTCAAAAACAAAACAAACCACAGAAAAATGAGAAGACAGGTGGGTAAGAAGGGCATGTTTTAGGAGGCTTCTGGGGAGAGTGGGAGGTAGGAGTTAGGGATGGACGAATTAAGATACACTGTTCAAATGTATGAAATTATCAATGAATAAAGAACTTTTTAAAGAGAGGGAATACTGAAGAAAAACAGACTGAAGTATTGGAAATGAAAAATTCAATACATCAAATAAAAGACTCTATACAAAACTCCACCAGTAGAATATATCAAGAGAAGGGCAGCTGGGCGGTGGTGGTGCCCGCTTTTAATCCCAGCACTTGGGAGGCAGAGGCAGGCGGATTTCTGAGTTCGGCCAGCCTGGTCTACAGAGTGAATTCCAGGACAGCCAAGGCTATACAGAAAACCCTGTCTGAAAAAAAAAACAACAAAAAAAAAAAAGGCAGAAAAAAAAAGAAGGGCAGAAAATCAGGGGTTGAAGGCAAGGTAAGAGATGGAAACATTCAGTAACAGACAGACAGGTAAGAATGTAAGAACACAACATCAGAGAGAGGAGATTCTGCAAAGAGGCAGAACCTACAAACTTTGGGCACAAAATGGGAAGTTTTTCCATACTAAAAAGAACAGAAAATATTTTAAATATTTTATGGCCATCCATGTGGAGGAAACCTTTCTGACAGTAAACAGGAGACTGTAAAACCTCTGCCCATGTCACATTTTAGCTAAAACCCTAAATATACAGAACAGGGGAAGCATATTTAAGGCTGCACAGGAGAAATGCCAGTCACAGATGAAGGGAGGCCCTTCAAAATCACAGGTTTCTCAGCAGAGACTTTAGAAACCAAAAAGGCAGAGAATGATGGTTTTCATTCCTTAAAGCTTGCCTGCCAATCCTGACAGTTACATACAGACTGCTGGGGGAGTGGCCAGAGTCTGAAGGGTCCTGGAACTCTCCCAAGCCACTCCTCCTAGAAGGAAGGTCAATAGCCCAGAATGCTAACCCGATGGTCTCTGGAAAGGAGGCACATCATGGTTGGTGCTGACCACAGCACTTTATATCAGTGGAAATCTTTTAGATTTCTTATTTATTTTTTAAGTGCTAAGGATAAAAACCAGAGTCTAGCACATGCCTAACGATTATTCTGCACTGGAGCTATACCCCAACCTCACATCTTTTAAAGAACACAAAAAAGAAAGGTAAAACACTGCTACACCCCCAAGGACTTTTTAAAGATATATACCCTCTAGCCAGAAGAGGGCAGAAGAGGACAGAAAATAGTATGCCTCCATATATAATTAATAATATATTATTATATATTAATATATTTATATAATATATTAAATATATTATATATTAATATATGGCATATATTAATATTGGTATATTGTAATGATATGGTTATTAATAATATAATATATGAATAATAGGTAATAAATTTATATATAAATAATATATATGAATATATATATAATCATGTGTGTGTGTATGAAATCTTTAATTGTGAAGTTGTATGAGTCTTGTCCAATATATACAGTTATGCATCCATCACCACAGTCAATAAGAAATTTCAATCACCCTAGAGAGTTCCCTCATTTAAAAACTATTTTTATGTTTTTATTGTACGTATATTGTTTTGCTGTATGTGTGCCTATGTACCATGGTGCCCAAGGAGGTCAGAAAAGAGTATCAGAGTCCCTGGATCTAAATGGTTTTGAGCCACCATGTGGGATCTGGAAAGTCGACCAGAAATGACACTCAGACACAGTTGAGAGACCATTGAAAATCTTTGTTCCAGCTGGCTGGGAGTACACTCAGGTACTCAGAGACCCAGATGTAGCACCAAGTATCCACAGCATAGGGTGTTTGAAGGCAATCACATCACATCAGGATAATAACAACATCAGGATAATTTGCAGAAGCAAGCAATTTAACAGAAGCTAAGATAAGCTGTTAGCTGGAGAGGGTTCTTCACAAGCAGGCAGTTTTATAAGAAACTAAGATAAACTAGGATAACTTGTCCTCCAGGTTCCTAGAACATAGTGTGTGGATTCTCTAACAGTCACCAGCGGTGTGTGGATTCTCTAGAAGTCACCAGTGGTGTGTGGATGCTCTAGCAGTCACCAGTGGTGTGTAGATTCTCTAGCAGTCACCAGTGGTGTGTGGATTCTCTAGCAGTCACCAGTGGTGTGTGAAAGCTCTTGGTTCCGGGCAACCATTTCTTAGGAGTGTCAGAGTTTGGTTTTTAGGAATTTAGCAGGTATGTAGGGGCTTCTCATTTTTATTTTAATTTCCACTTAATGCAAATAATTCTCTTTTAAATAAGATTTGTTTGGAGACACAATATTTCAAAGCATTGCAACTGTTTTAGGGAAAGTAGAGTCAGGGTTCTTGATGGAAAATTTTATGGGAACAGTTATCTCAGTAACACACTTAGATACTTCCTTCCGCTGGTCTGAAGATGGCAGGGAGGGGTAAGAAAATGATGTGCACCTACTCCCACTCCTACCCCCACCCCAGCCCACCAGTTACCAGTCCCCAGCATTTGCACGCACTACTGTTTATAGTATTATGGGGAAGCATTTCCCTTTAATTTACTTGGCTACTGCATTGTGACATTTGATTTCCTCCCAAATGAACCATGTGAACTGATTCAAAGTCGAACTTTATCAAGTGTTATAAAATCCCCCTCTGCCAAAGCATAATTATCCTACTCTAAGAAAGAAACTACTCAAACCTAATTAGTTACTGTTGCAAGACTTTGCTGTGTCCATTTCCCAGGATCACCATCAGACGGAGCTGGTGTGAGAACTTTGGGCAGCTGAGCTAGGAAAACTCCACTTCTTCCTAGCTCCTAACTTTGAGGGCTGACAGATGGAAACCTTGTGTGTTAGGGGGCTGCAGTGGCAGGCCTAGGGCTTCCTAGGGCTGAGGCAGCTAAGACGAAGCACTGCACAAATCTTCTGAGGCTGAGGCTGCAGTGTCCCACCAAAGACATATTCCAGCCTGAGGCCCTGGCTCCCTTCTGGTAGTTGTAACCGAAAGGTCCTGAGGAGGGTGGCAAACATCAGGAAGAGCTCCATTCGGGCAAGCTGTTCCCCAGGACACACCCGATGCCCTGGAAGCAGAGGGAAAGGTCAAAGGAAAAACGGGACTGTGTCTGTCCCAATAATCTTCCTGCATATACTATTCCAGGGCCCAGCACTGTTCCTGATACCTGCAGAGAAGGGCAGGAAGGCCTCCTTGGCCACAAAGTTTCCATCCTTGTCTAGGAAGTGGCCAGGGTTGAACTGATGAGGGGTCTCCCAGCACTCAGGGTCATACAGCACAGAGGCCAGATTGGGCAAGATGATGGTTCCCTGCAGAGAAGAGCTGATGTAGCTTGAGGAGGCTCAGACTGCCCAGTACTCAGCCTTGGCCTGGGGCTAAAGCAACTCCAGTATATAGGTGGGGGTGGCAAGAGTGCCCAGGACCTGGGGAGATGCTCAGTGGCCCTCCCTCCACGCTCACACCCATTAAGGAGCTGAGTTTCATACCTCAAGAGTCAAGGCAGCCCACAATGGGGGAAGGGAAAAATGGAAATAATAAAAAGGGGGAAAGAAAGATCAAGCATTGGAAAGGCAGAACATGTAGAGGCAGAGATGGACACTTGGCTGGTTAGTAGTGGGGAGGAGAGACCATGAACTATGTCCTCATCTTCCCGCTAACGATAACCCTACTCTAACCCTTACCTACCCTGCAGTTCTAGCCCCAGCATCCACTCTGTCTCACAAGTGAAGTGAAGGAATGACTAAAAAGAAAGTCACACTGAGAAAACAGGGCCAGGAAGGGCCAAAGGCTTCAGTCCAAATAAACTGTGTTCTTTTCCATGTGGGCGCAGGGCTAAAGAGAAACACTGTTAGCAGTTAGGGATATAGCTCAGTGGTCCAGCACTTGCCTATCATGCAAGGGCCTGAGTTTAACCCTGCAGTCCTAGCATGGGAAGGAGGAAGGAAGGGTGGGAGGGAGAGAAGGGGGATAGTAAAAAGGCCCAAGCAAAGAAGAATAAGGATTAGTCATAGTCCTAGGTCCGAGGACACTCAGCCTCAGGATTCTAGTGTCCAAGACTTCAGGATTCCTACCCTATGTGTTATTTAACAGTTCCATAGAATCGGGCCAAATATCCCATGGTGTTCATGCAGGATTCTTGGTTTCAACAAAGAGAGTTTTAAATTTAAAACCAAAGCAAAACAAACACTTCTGAAGAGTTGACGTCTGCACCCAAACAAAAACTAAAGAACACGAAAGAGAAACTGACCCCAAAGGCTTCTCGTAGTTGTGTGCCATTGTTGAGGGTGCTACACCACCTGGGCTGAAGCTGCAGCTACTTGGACCAGTAAGATGCCCAGATCTGGTCACAGAGCTTTACACAGAGGTGTTGGAAAGGCACATGTTTCTGCTAGTGCCTAAGTAAGCTACACATTTTCCCTTTACAGTGCAGAGAATTGCCCTGGGTCTTGGCCTGAGACTAATAACCACATGCATTGTGACAGCCCCACCTGCCACTTTTTGTGGTGTTGGGGATAAACCCAGGGCTTCAATTACATGTAGAAAGCATGTATTCCACCACTAAGCCACACCTCGGCCAAATCAACTCTTGCTCTTTTGAATGTGAGCCTTAGCCTTTAACAGCTGAGTTCTTTCTCTGAGCCAGCTCAATAATTCTTAATAATCCCCTTCAGATAAAGAGACATTTGCAAAGAGGCTACAGTTGCTCGTGAATCCCATTCTAAATGACATCTGGTGCCTTGGGAAGCACAGACTGATCTTAGTTCGTGGTGCAGATTCAAAATGCCCCATTCTAGGGCAGTGTGGGGCAGTGGTCTGCTCAGGCAACTTAAGCTCAGTCGAGTATTTGGCTTTGAGCCCTGGTGCCTCCTTGAGCAGTTTTCTGCTTGCAGGGGGCAGAAGGAGCTTGGCTATAACTACTGAGTCTTTGGTTCCTGTTTCAGTCACAACCCCTCACAGCTGCAGGAGTTGTGTGCTTTATCATGCAGACAATGCCCCAAGCTCCCAGCATTCTAGCTGGACCCTATCACCAGTAATTTGACCACAGCACAACCAGGCATGCCACACCCCATACAATAAAAGGGGCAGTTTGCTCCCTTCTCACTCTTGTTCTTCCTCGCTTTCTTGTTCTTCCTCACGCTCTTGTTCTTCCTCACTCTCTTGCTCTTCCTCTCTCTTGCTCTTTGTCTCTGCTCTCCTTCTCCTCTTTCCTGCTCTTTGTTCTCTTCTCTTGCCTTCTTGCTCTCTTGCTTTCTCTCTCTCCTTCCTCTCCTCTCCTTCTCTCTATTTGACTGGCCTATTTTCTCTTTCCTACAATAACATATCTCATTTATTACACATTGCCTCCTTTTTAACTAACACGCCGTGCAGCCACAGGCCTCAGCGCTGGGGAGAGAGAGACCCAGGTCACCAGCAACAGCCTGCTTTTGGTACAACACTTCATATTCATTCATAAAAGCCATGCCATTCCTCCAGATTACAGAACCATCTGGCTCCTGGGGACTCTATTCTAGCCTGTCCTCAGGAAATGGCAGTGTGAGTTTCACCAACACGTGGAATACCTGAACAGAGACAGCTTGACAAGGATCCCTTGTGGTGGATCCATTGCTGTCACTGTCCTTCAGTTGCTAAAAAGGTATTGACTCACCTGGGAGATAGGCCTTGGGCTGGGCTGTGGGGGGTTATTTTGATTATGTTAATTGAGTTGGCAAGACCCACCCTCAGTAGATAAGGATACCATCACATCCTTGGCCTGGGTAAGAACAGAGAAAGCAGGCTGGGCACTAACATGCCTCACTTACATGTGCTCTACCACTCTCTGCTCCTGACTGTGGATAAAATGCACCAATTCTCTCCAGCTCCTGCTGCTTTGACTTTCCTTCGGTTGAAGACCAGTGCAAGATGAAGTGCTCTTAACCACTGAGCCATCTCTCTAGCCCCTAGTTTTGTTTTTTGAGATAAGATCTCCTGTAGTCTCGACTGGCCTTAACTATGTGGCTGAAAATGACCTTGAAGTGGCGTTTCTGCCTCTACTTCCTGAGTTGTGGGATGTACTACTAGCCTAACTTGTATGTGTTGGTTTACTTTTGTATTATTGGGTATTAAACCTAGGGCCCTGCACATGGTAGTTCTACATGAAATATGTGTGGACAATAAACACTGGAAAGAAGTTTCTTAAAACATCTCTCAAATGCAGGAATCTTTAAGGTTATCAAACAATGGTTATATTCTGTCATAACCATTGCCCCAAATGCTACAGGTGACTGACTGAATGGCTGATAGCTGTCAAGTTGACAGAATTGGTAGCAAGTGCCTGTGCTAGGAGGAGTGCTTTCTGTGGGTGCTGTGTCTGGCATGGGCTTATTTCAGGCTACTTACCTTAGGCACATAATAACCATGCATCCAGGTGGAAGTCACACACTGACGTACAGCACCCACGGCCACAACACTGCTAAGGCGCTGTACCTCGTGGAGGACGGCACGGGTATAGGGCAGTCGCTCTCGATCCTCATAGCAGATGGTCCGTGCAGCTCCCAGCACCTCATCCAGCTCCTGCTGCACTCTCTCTGCAGACAGCTCAGTGAGGGTCTTGGGAAGATGCCTGTGGCCCAGCCTCCCCACACCACCCCTCCACACTGCACACTGTCCAGTTTCCAAACCTAGAGCCCGCTGCTAAAGTTCACAGCCCTAGGTCATACCTCCACCCCACCACCAACAGTTTCACAGGAGAGAGCATTTGCTTCTGTGTAAAGTTCACTCCTGGAGGGTATGAGAAGGGAAAAGACCTGGATGTGAGTCTCACAACCTAGGGACTACTGTCTTCATTTGACATATGAGAAGATGAAGGCTCTACAGAGAAGGTGCTTTTGCCCTCCCAGAACTGGAGCTGGTTGCAGCCAGTTTGTTCCTTTGAGAACTCCAGATACTTTCATTCCTCACAACTGTGATCTTATCATTACCATAGGGCCTGGCACTTAGTAGGTGCTGAGTCATTATTGAATGAGGGAAGCCACACCTCCCTGGCCACCAGTTCTGAGAGGTAGGATAATTTCCTCAGGTCATGTAGCAAGTCACAGGCTAGGAGCTGAAATCCCTCCTGTCTGACTCAAATCTGGGATCCCTGACCCACAGAGATGAGAACAGGTCCTCCCCCAATGCCCATAGAACTTGGGACTAACAGATTGGAGAAGATAGGCATAGGAGAAGTATAACTGAGCGTCCCCTACCCTGGATGGCTCTGTGATGGACCATGTACTTGAGTGCCCAGTGCAGTGTGGTGGCCGTGGTGTCTGTGCCTCCCAGAAACAGGTCAATCACCACTTGGATCAGGTTCTCCTCACTGAATGTGGAGACGGGGTCATCCATGGCCTGGTGAGGGTGAGGGAAGGAACAGCTCTGGCTCTAAGAGTTTCTTCTTCTTCTTCTTTTTGTTCATATTTATTTATTTAATGTATATGAGTACACTGTAGCTGTCTTCAGACATACCAGAAGGTACCAGATCTCATTACAGATGGTTGTGAGCCACCAGGTGGTTCCCACAATGTGGGAATTGAACTCAGGACCTCTAGAAGAGCAGTCAGTGCTCTTAACCACTGAGCCATCTCCCCAGTCCTCTATGGGTTTCTTGTAGCACAGACCTGGTGTCTTCCTAAAGTCTGATTTGTCCCAAGACTTGTAGGATCAGAGCTTTCTTGAGTGTGAGGCCTCCCAGGGAGGGCCTGAGTCTCAGGACTGGATTGGTGTCAATAGGGGATAGCTATGGAGTTGTGCCCCCTACATCTATACTCTCTTCTTTCCAGCCTACCATCTGTAGAGAAACCAGCTCTGGCCTGGAAAGATCCTTTCTTGGCCCAAGTTTTAAGGTGCCCAAAAGTTTGCAGAATGAGGCAGACATGAGAAGCGGCTCATGGATAAGAAACGAGTGCTCCAGACCAACCTTGGTGATTTGTGACAGGTAGCAATTGATGAAATCCTTGGGGGGCTCGGGTGTTCTGAGCTTGTGTCTGGTGATTTCATGGCGGATGAAGCTCCTCACTGCCTTGTGGTACTGAAATATCTTCTGGTGGGGTCCTGAGAGGTAGCGGACGGCCCAGGGAAACATGTCATACAGCTGTGGAGAGAATGGCCCACTCAGGGCTTACTCCGGCACTAGTCCCGAGCCCGACAGCTGAGCCTATACCAAGGGCTACAAAATAGACTGGGCCTCTGATTTAAGAAGCTCAGGGCTGCCTTTTGTGTGGAGAGCCCAAAATTGTAGACAGAAATATGAATGAGCCTAAGAAATCCAGAATCAGACCCAGCCACACCTCTTGCCTTTTTACCATTCCAGCCAGACCCTGGTGGAGGCTCTTGTCTGAACTGGATCCAGATAGTCCCATGGCCTACACACCAGCCTCCCTAAGAGCCAATTACCCGGCGCCATATAGTGCTGACAAAAGTTAGGCCAAGGTTGATGGCTTGAATTAGTTCCAGGAAGATGGGTTCCTCAGAGAGGAAGTGATGGCCAAACACCAGGGCCCCGATAACTCTCGTTGTGGATCGAATGATAGGGACCTGAGGATCGAAGGCTCTCCCTGTGAGGGGAGGGGAAGGCTGAGTATGAGGAGGCACAGAAAGCTCTGTCTCATGATTCATCCAGCTTCAGACACCACCACTCCACTACATAATTCATTCTCACTCCTCATTCAAGCCCCAGTCGGGTGCTTCTCAATACCTCCTGTGAACCCTGTTCTATGAAAGATACTGTGAGAAGCATGAAAAGCTGGTTAGACAAAATATGGTGCAGTCACGTAGCTGCTGGGAAGAACTAGCTATGCCTAGGACTGGGGAGAACTTCTTAAGACCGGAATTTCAGATCTTTTGAGGCCTAAAGGGATGAGTATTGGTTCCCCATGGGAAAGGAAGGCTTGGGGCCTATGCAAGTCCAGAAGGGAAAGACACCTGTGCACAAGGCAAGAAATATAAAAGGCGCTAGGTATTAACTGAGAACACACGTATGCAAAACTATAGAGTAGGCCTTGAGGCTCTCCACTTACTTAGGCATTTTTAGGTCTGTATCCATTCACCTTGGGGAAACTCCTAGTCAAAAGTACTGTTATTGTTACTAGGCTTCAGTGACATCACACACACACACACACACACACACACACACACACACACACACGTTTATACTTCTCTGCAGAGATGTGCATGAGTGTGGAGGAGCACAGCGATAGGCAGGCTTGCCCTGGCCCACTTCCTCTCACCCTGTTCCTGGTGAAACACCTTAGCCAGCTCTGCTGCCTCATGCTGCAGCTGCAACTCTAATGCCTGCTTGCCAAGGCCCAGCTCTCGAAGAGCAGTCAGACAGAAGCGTCTCTGTTGTCGCCAGGTAAGCCCATTGCTGCAGATAACACCTGAGTCCAAGGATAGAAAGGATAATCACCGGCCCCCACCCCTCGGGTAACTCCACCAGGCCTAGAGAGCAGACCCCCACATAACCTTCCCCACCTACTCTGAACTGCTGCTCTGCCCAAGAGAAGAGGGCCAGCCATTGTGGGGTAGTGGTCAGTGAGTCTAGGGTGCTTAGGGTGGGCTCAGAGATGCCTGTCCTTTCACTCAAGTTCGATTCTGCATCAAGTCCCCATAGACATGAAGGAGACAAAGGGTTCTAGAAGGAGGACAGGAGGGACAAGGCCCTTTCTGGGCTGGCACAGATGTGAGCTCTCTAAGGTATTCTGGATGACTTATTCTCCAACACCCAGGGGAGAGTGAGTACACTGGAAGGAACAGGAAGCTGACTCATTCAAGGCCAGGAAGCCAAGAAGAACTGATCTGGGCTTTTATGCCGGTCTTTTTTAACACCTCCCCTCACATGGAGGGGTTTGAGAATGTCCTCCTGGCACAGCCCTGTCTGTTCACAGTTCTTAACAATCCCTGACCTCTTTGCGTACACTGATGTACAGCCAGCCACCTTCCCTCCCTCAGAGCAAGAGCAGACTCACCTTTTTCGCCAAATAAGTCTCGGAAGAATGGAGTGAGGGGCCTCCCAGAGAACTGTTCTGAGTTGGAGACCAGGGCTTCCTTCACTGCATGGAAGCCGCTCAGCACCACAATGGGTGTAGAGCCCAACCACACCGTAAACACACTGCCGTGAGTCTGAGCCAGCTGTGGAGACACCAGGTATCCCATAGCGCTACATGAATAGATCCCCAGCCCCATTTGCTGTGATTGCTCTCTTGGTATGAATACCTACCTTCCTGCATCCAACACTCAACTCTTGGTATACATCTTCAGAATACCTACCTCCTCGAATCCAGCCCAGGGTCACAGAGTCCATGGCCATTTATGGGAAACAGGGCTGAGGTCTCACACCCCATCAGTTCTTGTATGGGTATGTTCTAGTATCTTGTGTTATATAAACAGCCGCAGTTTCTTGGATGGGCTTCTTATGTATTACCTGAACCCCCCGCCCCCATTCTTCCACCCCAATTCCCACCCAGTCTTTATACTCTAATTTTACAAGCCCTGGAGGCCCCTGCATTTGGCAGGTGCGGTGACTGAGGCTCAAAGCTTCCAACCTGGCCAA
>JADRCD010165887.1:0-16909 GCA_019843815.1 Montemys delectorum | reverse complement strand
TACGACATACACAAGAAAAATGGCTGGCACAGCACACAAAGACGCCCTCCGTTTGCTGCCTAGTCATCAAATGCCTTCCATGCTAACAGCACTAAGCCGCACTTCTCACACCTATCTGTTTCATGCTTGTCAATTAGATGTTATTAGTTGTTTAAAATCTAATAACCCCAAAGAGCTTTTGTCTGTTGATATATACAATATTAGAATATGAGAGTCAGGCAAGGGGATCACAAGTTCAAGGCTAGTCTGTACTACATAGCGAATGAGCGAGTAAGGGAGAAAAGGAGTATTTATAGGATTTATTCACTTAAATATAACAAGCTAGAGCTGGGACGACGGCTCACAGTTAAGTGCATATGTTGTTCTTGCAAAGAAGCTTTGTCCAATTCCTAGCACCCTCGTCAGAACTCGTAACGCCCGTAATCCAGTTCTAGGGGATCCAATGCCTTCTTCTGACCTCCAGCACCAGACATGCATGCAGCACACGGGCATACATCTGAGTGAATCACTCAATGTACATAAAATAATCATTTAAACTAAATATGATAAACCCGCTATGTCTAAACATGAAAATTACGGCTGGGCAGTGGTGGTGCACACCTTTAATCCCAGCACTTGGGAAACAGAGACAAGGGGATTTCTGAATTCGAGGCCAGCCTGGACTACAGAGTAAGTTCCAGGATAGCCAGGGCTACACAGAGAAACCCTGTCTCAAAAAAAAAAAAAAAAAAAAAAAAAAACAAAAAAACCTGAAAAAACAAACACACACACACAAAAACACCCAAAAACAAAAACAAAAAAAGAAAAGAAAATTATGATCTCTCCATAGCTTAGTGAAAACGAGCTGAAGATGTAGCTCAGCTGATAGAGTACTTTGCCTAGCATGCATGTAGCCCTGGACTCCATCTTCAACGCTACAGAAAAACCAGGAATGGAGGTGTATCCCTGAGGCAGGAGGATCAGAAGTTGAAGGTCATCCTCATCTATATATCGAGTTCCCAGCCAGCCTAAGTTTAGTGAGAAGAATGTGACTGTCTCCAGCATGTAACTGAACACATGGCAAGAGGACCCTGACTGGGTCTGTGTCCCCGCACCCCACCCTCCGACATTTGTGGATGCAGTTGATGCATACAGAGAAAAACTACAGCACTCACTCACACACGTTGACAGTAGGGAGAGGAGACCTTAAGCAGGAACTTAGTTGCCACGGCTCTTTTTTCTGCTTTGACATCTCTTTACCATTACTTGCTATATGGTATCTATGGCACAGCGATGAAGAGCTGGCCTGCTGGCACTAAGGTGGGTCTTTTCTGCACAGATGGCTTTGTGCCACGAGGCACTGACTGTAGCAGTTTGTTTTTACATACACTGTGCAGTAGCACTTCCAGCCACCTGCCCAGGGAATCCTTGGATCTACGAATGAAAGACACACCCCCATTAGCTTATGTTTAATATGCCATCTAGCTCAATCGCTGGGCACTTCTAATCCTCTGCCTGCTACCCTACGCACAATTGGGGAAGTGGCCAGTGGCCACTTACCCAAAATCTCAAATGGCTGGTTGGCTTTATCTCCTACAGCTCCTAAATCCATCCATATCCCACTGCTTCATAGAGATTTCTCCCTTTCCTCCTCCCCTTAGTCCTAGCCCGAGCAACTGTAAGGGTCCCACCCTATCTCCCTTTGCCCAGCCATTGGTCCCTGGCATCTTTATTGATCAAAAACCAATTGGGGACAAGGGCCTTTAGCGTTTGGACAGGCAGATTCCTGATTGAATCAAAGCACTAGAACCAATCTCCAACAACTGGCCCTTTAGAAAACATTAGCTCTCTTGAGTGATACAAATCACATTTCATTCTCTGATGTTTAAAACAAACCCACACTCACTGACATAGCACCATCTCATCAGAGGGTGCTTTCAGCAAATAGAAGCCGCCAACTCAGTCGCAGATGCAAATTTCCAAATTCTAATGTTTTATTTGAAATCTCAGATTGTATCAGTATCAGCTGACTTCCAAAAAGTGACAACCCTACCTCACTCACTTTCTAGAAGGCATGTGCCTTTGCTTTGGGTGGAGATGGCAGGCCATGCAAACGGCAGCAGCTCGGCTCCCACAGTGCTTTGCAGGTACTCCTGGAGCTGCCATGCATGGTCTGTCTGCCCACAGCTTGGCTTCTCACAGACTCTAGCTTCATCTACAAAATGTTAAGAGTATCCCTGTAGACTGAACTTAAAAAAAACTGTTATGCACTTCTGGTTTGCCAAGGACAGTCTTTTAAGAGTTGTATTTTTTTCTTACTTAGTTTTCATTCATAATCATAAACTTAACTCTGCAATCGAGCTAGACTTGTGGGGAATGAGGAAAACATGGAACCAAGGTGTTGCACTTAGAGCATAAAAGTCAGGGATCCTGTAAGCAGACAGGGAGGCGTGTTCTCTGACGGCAGAAGGGTGTGTGCTAAGATGCAAACAGTGAAAAGCATTAGAGTCGACTGCAATATGTCAAGTGTCCAATGGGCCTTGCCACTCCTGCACCCAAAGCACTGCAGTTTCCACAACGCTCATGCGCTCCTTCTTGCAGATGACATCCTGGTGAGCATTTGCCACAGACGAGATTGACTCCAGGGTGAGTTCCACAGATTCTTCCACTGGTAGACTTGCTGCCAGTGCCACCGTGTATAACCTCAGCTCCCCAAAACATGGATCCTAGAATAATTACGTGAAAGGAGGAGTCTCCTCTGCCAAAGACAAGGCTCAGAAGGACCTGGCACCATGCTGCTGAGTGAAACTGTGTGAAGGGCCTATGGGAAATCTGTTTTGACCAACACAAGATATGACATCAGCCTTCATTTCTCTTTTCTCAGTCGAAAGACAGTTCTAGGACCTGAAAACAATCCTGAGGACCCCCCCACACACACACACAGACCATGACTGACTAAACCACAGGCTAGCAAGGGGCCAGGCTGACTATATTACTAAATATCAGAGACACTTTGAAGAGATGGGGTCTCATGCACCGCTAGTGTCCTAAAACTCATTAGGTGGGTGGTAACAATCTTGAATTTCTGGTTCTCCAGGGATTAGACATGTGTCACCACACCCAGTAGATATGGTGCTGGAAATCAAATCCAGGACTTGGTGCACTGAACTCAACCATCCCAGCTGTAGCCACAGGCCTGAAGATTACAATTAGAAGCCACCTATGCATTAACAAGGAGAAACCTTTCAAACATCAGGCCGTACTATCTGTGGTGGGCACAGGAAACCACAGACACAGTAGAAGTCACACCCCGCCCGGCATCCCTAAGTGTGCAGCGACCACAATGGTGGTAACCTGTGATCAAGAAAAGAGAAGTGGTCTCCTCTAGAGAAAGGTAAGTCTGTCTGGCCTCTCTTTATCAGTGTACAGTGAGGGCAGGGTCTGAAGGTGTCAGTTCTAAGGAAGGACCAACACTACCCTTCTCACTTGAACTTCTGCCCATCCCTTCTTCTCCCTATACACCACCCAGTGCACAGCAGAGACAGAGGTGCTTCTCAACCTGCCGAATCTTCAA
Source organism: Montemys delectorum (assembly GCA_019843815.1). Taxonomy (NCBI): domain Eukaryota; kingdom Metazoa; phylum Chordata; class Mammalia; order Rodentia; family Muridae; genus Montemys; species Montemys delectorum. Next base: position 13,356 of record JADRCD010165887.1, on the reverse strand, counting down.
CCCCTTAATATAGTTCCTCATGTTGTGGTGACCCTCAACCATAAAATTTTGTTGCTACTTTATAACTGAACTATCACTACTGTTAGGAATTGTAATGTAAATATCAATCTGTGACCCCCAGAGGGGTCCTGCCACATCTTGATAAGTTGAAAACTGCTCCAATAGGGGCTCTGTGGCAGAAACAGCCTGTCAGCTGCTCATCTTCCACCAGTGACCTCAATCAGGGCACCCACTGATCCACAGGAAGGGACCAACTAAGTGAGTCTGTTGTGTAGCAGTTTCCATGACAGGGAAACATTACATATCCCATGGAAAATTCTTTTTTTTTTTTTTTTTTTAAGGTTTTTCGAGACAAGGTTTCTCTGTGTAGCCCTGGCTGTCCTGGAACTCACTCTGTAGACCAGGCTGGCCTCGAACTCAGAAATCCGCCTGCCTCTGCCTCCCAAGTGCTGGGATTAAAGGTGTGCGCCACCACCGCCCGGCTCCATGGAAAATTCTTAAGATAGAAAGTAAACAACTCAAAAAGCTTCAAAGTCCCTGAAACTGACCAGATTCACTAGGCCCCTCCTTCTCCCAAGAGTAAATGGGTTGGCTCTCAGAGGAGCTGTTAAGAAAACAGACAGCTGGGCACGGTAGTGTAAGCCTTTAATCCTAGCACTCAAGAGGCAGGGGCAGGCCAGCCTGCTGTACAAAATGAGTTCTAGGACAGCCAGGGCTACACGCACGAGAGGAAGGGCAGGGAGTGGGGGGGGGGGGCGGGGGAGGGACTGAGACTAGTCAAGCAGCCATAAAAGAAGAGATCAGCAGGGCGGCTTAGAAGAGGCTTGGCCAGCTACCTGGGAAGGATACTCTCAGCTCTTTGAGTCGGTTCTGGGCCTGTAAGTAACTCACCCACACTCCTGCTGTAAGCAACTCCAGTAAAACTCACTCACTCACCAAGCTGGATTTTGATGGTTTCCATACTTCGCTCTGTCATGGGAGGGGTGTGTTCTCCTGTTTTCTCTCCCCTCCCCCTCCGTCTCCCCTTCTGCTTCCCCTCCCCGACCGTGTGTGTGTGTGTGTGTGTGTGTGTGTGTGTGTGTGTGTGTGTCTGTGTCTGTGTGTTTTCTGCATCTCCCAGAAAAGGCAGTCATATAACAGGCTGTGGTTGTCACTTCTGATCTACTAGAAATTCCTGCAGTCAATTAATTTTATTTCCTCCCAAAAATATGCTAATGAGTGGGAGAAGAGCCATGAAGGAAGGATCCAGAAAGGATCACCTGACTTCATCAGCAGATATTAACTGGGTGTGCTGACCAGCGTCAAGGGAACTGGGAAGGCAGTGATGACGGTGGGCATTAGGGAGGGAAAAGTAGCTAGTCGGCACCACTGTAAAACTTTTGGCTTTTATATGGTTTTCCTTTTTTTTTTTTTAAGATTTATTTATTTATTTTTATGTAGCTGTACACATGGTCGTGAGCCATCATTTGGTTGCTGGGAATTGAATTCAGGACCTCTGCTCATTCCAGCCCTGCTCACTCCAGCCCTGCTTGCTCTGACCTAAAGATTTATTTATTATAAGTGTATTTATTTATTATAAGTACACTGTAGCTGCCTTCAGACACACCAGAAGAGGGCGTCAGATCTCATTACGGATGGCTGTGAGGCACCATGTGGTTACTGGGATTTGAACTCAGGACTTTTAGAAGAGCAGTCGGTGCTCTTAACCACTGAGCCATCTCGCCAGCCCATCTATGTTTTTCTTATCTTAGATCTTCAGCATAAACTTTCTGAATTGCACACTTAACATCACGTAGATGGCATGTGCCTAAGCACCCCTAGCTCGGGATAGCTGAAGCTGTCTGCTGACCTGGCCCACGGTCCCACAGACACAGCTGGTGCTGCCCGTCAGCAACTGCAGGACTGCTCTCTCTCCTTTACCAACTGTCACCTTTCACACACACACACACACACACACACACACACACACACACACACACTCGCGCCCCTTGATGCACCCCCCCCCCCCCAAGACTTCCCTTCCAAAGAACAGTCATCCCTGACAACACTCTAGGAAGGCTCTGAGAGACTCTCCACCTGTACGGGCTCCTGAATCTGGTCCTGAATCTGATATGAAATGCAGGGTCACCCATAAGAAGAAAAGGAGCCAGCTGAGCCCACTTGACACTCTTTCTCAGATGAGAATCAAATAAGACGACGTGCTGCCAAGAGCCGTCACGGGCACTGGGAATATGGGCTTCTTGTTCCATATTGTGCGAAGAGTTTCATGAGTGCCCTGAGTCTGCCCACGCACCTGGATCAGGTGCAGCCTCCTGTGTGAGGCCGATGCAGTAAAAACACAAGAGCAGGAGTAGCACACAGAGCTCGAGGCTCCACGAACCCTTGCAGTTCCCTGTACCTTGTGCTAGCAGACACTTAAACACTCGCTAATTGACTTATTAGTTGAGCACTGCCTACTGCATGGAGTGTAAATCAGAGAGTGTCTTTCAAGGATTCCACCATTAATTAGTTGTGTAACCTTGAATGGCTAATTTTTGATTGAGAAAATACATAATAGCAAAAGGGTTACTTTGAAATTAGGGATGGCTCTTGATGACTGTATCTTATTAATCATAATGTCATCCCTCCATTTTATAATTAGTGGCAAATATACTGTGGGGCCTGTCTCCTGACTGAGCTTCAGAGCAAAGCCTGGCCACAGCTCTGTAGAGCTGAGCAGATCCACTCCAAGGTCTGAGAAATGGTGAGACCTTCAGCCCTAGAATGGGATAGATCTTAGGACAAAAGCTACCATCCATAGCTGGCCTTGTCCTCTCCAAAAGCCTCCTATCCCACGTGCCTACAGAGTGATGGACACCCGGGAAACTCGGAGCTGCAGTACTTTACAGCTGGGGGGGGGGGGGGCCGCTGGAATCCCTGACTTAAATACAGCCTTGGGGTTTACGTCTACAGGAAAGGAGTGATCTGATCGAGGAAGAAACCACAGTGGCAGTGCTATCCTCCCTCAAAGGGGAACAGGGACACCACCTTAAGCTACCAGCACATCAGGCAGAGAATGCAGTATTCTAAACCAAGAGCCCAAAAAGCAGAGGCTCCAACTGCTTCTAGAGTTATGCCACTGCCCAAAGAGCCACTGGTCACAGCTAATCCCACCACCTGCCTGGAGCTCCAAGCTCCACCAGCACAAGGCCACTGCTCTGCTGTGCAACCATGGCCATCTGACATTCACCGCAGTGTTCTCCACGGCCCAGGCCACTCCAGCTGACCCCTTAGTGCCTCTGATCTGGAGCTCCAGTCTCATCTCCCCAGCTAGCAGCAGGCTCTGTGCATGTGCTCTGCAATCAAAGCGGGGCCAAGAGCAGACGCACACACTGTCTCAGCTCATCTAAAGAGCTTCTGGACAGCAGGACCAGAGTGTCCCTACTCATGCTTGGGGTACCAGAACCTCCATGCTTCTGACAGCCAAACTACTGCAGCTAGAACAGAGACACCCCATCCCACTCGCTCTGCTCAGCAGCCAGCTCTGCACTCTGCTGTCAGGTAGGCAGTCCCCAACAAGCACTGGGGGGCCCCCCATTCAGTGGGTTGTTTTTTAGTATTACTGCGGTAGCATTTATGTCAGCCATAAAACCAAACAGCCTCTCCTTGCTTTTCTGAAAAGAGACAGGCATCGTTTCCAGAAGGCAAAACAGCATTTTTAAGTCAGAGGAATGAGGATAAAGGTGGGAAAAGCAAGGGTTCCCCCAGAGCTTACAATTCCTGGGGGCCAGCCAATGATGCTTTTACTCTATGACATTCACAGCTCGTGTCCCACCATCTGGGAAAAGTGACAGGGCCTGTGCCTTCTCACTCTCTCCTCAGAGACATTGACTGGCATGCACTCAGGCAGCCTTAGGATCCTCTCTGGCTCGTGCTCAGGTGGTGCAAACACAAGAAACGGTACACACGGGTCCTGGTACTCTTTAGGCTCCTGAACTCTGTTTCTGAGATCTGAGCAGTCTCGTCCCAGCACGGGCAGCTGCGTCTCCCCTTCCTACAAGGCCACAGTCACACTCACAGCTTCCAGCAAAGCTCTGGGCTACGCTTCAACAACTCTCTGACATACTAAAGGTCTAATTTGTTAGATGGAATAAGAACACCATGCATTCTACCATCTGACATCGGCTAGACTTCACTGAGCACACGGCCATCCCAGAGACCAGAACACTCAAATGAGGCCCATTTGCTGTATCCTTCCTTCAGTCACACAGGTGGGCATATGTGGCCCTTGCCCCCTGCTATGTTGAGAGGAAAGGCAGGGGGTACTGTAGAAGGGAGAGTACCAGTTGACACTACGATATAAATATGTCCCTCCAAATTCCTAGCTTGGTATATAAACCCTAAGCATGACAGTGCCAGAACATGGAGCAGGAAGAGACTGAGTAGCAAGTGCCTAAGACAAGGAATAGAGACTTTTTTAAAAAAGGACTGCAAGCTGGGTAGTAGTGACACTCAAGAGGCAAAAGCAGGCAGATCTCTCTGAGTTCAAGGCCAGCCTGACCTACAGAGCGAGTTTCAGGGCAGACAGGACTACACCAAAAAACAGCGTCTTGTGGGAAAAAAATTTTTTAATTACAGGGGATAGGGCTTGGAAGCAACTAGCTAGGCCCTTCCTCTGTCCTACGAAGTGAGGATGTTCAAGGCAACATCTTGGAAGCAGAAACCAGACACGTCATCTGCTACCATGTGGACATTAAGTTTTACAATTGACAGAACCGAGAACCATAAATTTCCGTTATTTACTAATTAACTAGTCTCCTGTATTTTGTTACAGCAGCACAAAGTAGAAGTTTTAGGATGTTGGGGTTAGAGTTGAGGCATGACAAAAAAAAAAGCCCTTCTCCAGGTCTCTGCAAGGAGCTGATCCCAGGGTCCCAGTCAATGCTCTTGAGTCATGAGGTAAGTGGCACCATCATCTCCTCTCAGGAAGAGAGAGACTCAAAACAGCTGAGCAGGCAGAGTAAGGCTGGGTGAATGAAGCTGGGATCTTGACGAAATCTTGATTTTTTGACTTCAGGTAACAGCACAAAATGCTGAGACCAGACATGTTACCCTAGTCTGTAGCCTTCTACATGGTCACATACTTGAAAGTCACTGGGTGGCAACTAGTCACCTACGGGCTACCTGCTTGGATACTACAAACCAAGCTTGGGTGCTGTCATCAGCACCCCTCCACCTCACACCACCTCACTAGCTGTCTTAGTCAGGGTTTCTATTCCTGCACAAACATCATGACCAAGAAGCAAGTTGGTAAGGAAAGGGTTTATTCAGCTTACACTTCCACACTGCTGTTCATCACCAAAGGAAATCAGAACTGGAACTCAAGCAGGTCAGGAAGCAGGAGCTGATGCAGAGGCCATGGAGGGATGTTCCTTACTGGCTTGTTTCCCCTGGCTTGTTCAGCCTGCTCTCTTATACAACCCAAGACTTCCAGCCCAGGGATGGCACCACCCACAAGGGGCTCTCCCACCCTTAATCACTAATTGAGAAAATGCCTTACAGCTGGATTTCATGGAGGCACTTCCTAAACCGAAGCTCCTTTCTCTGATAACTCCAGCTTGTATCAAGTTGACACACAGAATCAGCCAGTACAATTGACCCCTTGTCAACTTGACACACAAATATATCACTATTAAACCTCAACCCTTACTTTATTATTCATCTCCAAGATCTAAATAACTTTAAAAATCCCACAGTCTTTGAAAATTCTTACATATTAAAATTTCAATCCCTTTAAAATATCCAATCTCTTTTGAAATTCAAAGTCTTTCTACAGTTCAGTGTCTCTTAACTGTGGGCTCCACTAAAATATTTTCTTACTTCAAGAGGGAAAAATATCAGGACACAGTCACATCAAAAGCAAAACCAAACTCTAACTGCCCAGTGTCTGGGATCCACTCACGACCTTCTAGGCTTCTCCAAGGGCTTGGGTCACTCCTCCAGCTCTGCCTTTTGGAGCACACACCTTGACTTCTAGGCTCCAGATGCCTGTACTCCACTGCTGCTGCTGTCCTTGGTGGTCATCTCATAGCACTGGCATCTCTGAAACACTGCTGTCTTCCGCTGTAACTAGGCTTCACCCATAGCCTCTCATAGGCTCTCTTCATGGTGCTAAGTCTCAGTTCCTTTGCATGACCCCTTCAGTCCTGGGCCATCAACTGCAACTGAGGCTGCACCTTCACCAATGGCCTCTCCTGGCCTCTCACAGTGGCAAGCCTCAGCTGTTCTTCATGACCCCTTCATGCCTTCAAAACCAATACCACCTGGGTGACTCTTACAACATTACCAAGTACAGCTGCAGCATGAGGTACAACCTTGGCTATCTTACACAGCCTCTTTGTGCTCTCAGAAAACACTTCCCAGAAGATTTCACCTTAATGATCTTCTTAATCAACACTAATTTCTTAGCTCCAGCTAACCAGCATCAATAGTCCCAGTAATGCAAAGGTTTCGCTTCAGTAGTTCTGGTATCTTGTTAATCACAGTTGATTCTTCAGCCCCAGCTAACCAAAACCACAGAATCTTCACAATCAAAACAACATGGCCCTGATAAGAGTCTTTAATCTTCCCTCTGAAATTTCACAGGCCAGGCCTCCATCATTTGCACTGTTCTCAACTTGATCTTCCAAGCTTCTACAGAACATCCCATAGAGTTCTTAATAACCAATGGCTCTTCTAGCTCAAACGTCCAAAGTCCTTCCACAGTCCTCCTCAAAATGTGGTCAGGTTGTCACAGGAATACCCTACTATGCTGGTACCAATTTCTGTCTTAATTAGAGTTTTACTGCTGTGAACAGACACCATGACCAAGGCAAGTCTTTTAAAGGAAAACATTTCATTGGGGCTGGCTTACAGACTCAGAGGTTCAGTCCATTATCATCAAGGTGAGAACATGGCAGCGTCCAGGTAGGCATGGTGCAGGAGGAGCTGAGAGTTCTACATCTTCATCTGAAGGCTGCTAGGCTTCCAGGAAGCTAGGATGAGGGTCTTGAAGCCCACACCTACAGTGACATAACTCTAACAGGGCCACACCTTCTAATAGTGCCACCCCCTGGGCAGAGCATATTTGAATCAACACACTAGCCAAGGTGCCTCACAACCTGTACAGCCTCTTGGCCAATCCTTGTTCATCTGACTACTGTAACCTGCCTTCTCTGTTCTCACACTCACTTTCCTCTCCACACTTCTAGAATCCTAACTCTGCTCCCTCCTTCTAGTCACTGTTCACAACAAGCACATGATCACTCAAGTCCCCAGACTACTCCACCAAGATATGTCTTTCCAGCTCTCTAGTGGAAGTCAGCCCCACTCTGAGGACTTGAAAAGAACTTTGCCTTATTTAAACTAACCTCCCCACAGCTGACTGGCCATGCATAAAACCCAAGACACTGTTTGACAACACTGGACTCGAGTCCCCAAAGTCCCCAAGGTCCCCAAGCACCTTTTCTCAAGAACAGAGCAAGAAAGGATGCCCAAGTACTAACAAGCAAGTGTCAACTCAGGGCCAAACACCACAAGGAAGGACAGGGTAAATGGTGCCCACACCACCTAACCAGGCTCACTGAGCAATGCATGAGTACAGCAGCTCTCTTCTGTAATCCTCTACCAGGCTTTGGGGACACCAGGAGCAGGGCTGAAACCTCCAAATGTTGGGAGTTTGCCATCGGGAGCTGTGGGCAAGAGGACAGGTAAGCTCCAGGCTCCTCCTCTCAAGAGCAAGCTGTGATCTCATCTCAGAAGAGACTCCTGTGGTAGTCCACACTGGAGAATTCCCAAGCCACTCACTGAGTCAGGAAAGTGCTCGCTCCTCTACTTGAAATGTTAGAAACCTTTTTTTCAAAATAAAGTGTGGGATAATGGATACCAAGCATCACTTGAATGAAGCCAGTCGTTCAAACTGGGTTTTTGTTTGGTTGGTTGGTTGGTTGGTTTTTGGTTTTTCGAGACAGGGTTTCTCCGTGTAGCCCTGGCTGCCCTCGAACTCAGAAATCCGCCTGCCTCTGCCACCAAGTGCTGGGATTAAAGGTGTGCACCACCACCGCCCGCCACACTGTTTTTCTTTATCCCATGTTACCACATCACAAGAGCTCAGACCAGGCCCACATCTCAGTAAAATCCAAACACAAAGTTCTCAATTTAGGAAAAGCAGATGTCCTTCTGAATGGATTAGCCAGTCGTGGTGGTGCCCACCTGGGACCCAACAGCACTCAGGAGATAGAGGTAGGGGATCAAGCCTGGGCTACATAAACATACCAGGCTTCAAACAAAAACTCTTACAGAGAGCAAAAGTGGAATGGGGTTGAGGGAGGACACAGCTGCAGCTGTGATGTAGCGCTCCTAGAGAAGACTGTGGCCACAACGCTGTGAGTACCAAGGAAACTCCCACACGGGAACTTTATCGCACACATGACTCACTGCCCACCTCTAAAGACAATGTACATGACTGACCTAGAACTTAACTACAGAGCCCAGAATGACCTCAAACTAACAGAGATCCACCCGCCTCTGCCTCTTAAGTGGTGGAATTAAAGGAGTGCCCCCAGTGTGCAGCTCTAGTTTTTTAAAATGCACAGTCTCCTTACTTGATGTAGGTTTCCTGACTCCACCACGCACTCAAAGGACTGTCAGGGCAGATTCCTAATTTGTATCTCATTTTCCTCAGCTTCAGAAACTAGGTAGGGACTAGTAAGATGGCTCAGCAGGTAAGCAAACCCAGCTGCCACCCAGCCTGACGAGGACATGCAGGTTAACTCTCATAGGTCATACTCTGACCTCCACATGTGCACTGCTGTGGGGCTTCAGTGGGGATTAAATGGCCTCATTACCTGGGGACTGCTATAAGCTATCCTTAGTGCACTGCAAGCATGAATTCAGCTACTATAATCTATAACATATACGATAAGCTTTGCTTAAAATAGCGAACTTTACCTTTTCTATAAATATTATTATATACAAATGAGTCATTCAATTTTTCAAAGGTGTTCATAGCTACCATTATACAGCATGTATAGGCACAAGCCATACACTAACATATTTTAAATGAAAAACCACAGAAACTAATTGTTGTTATTTTATTAATTTTCCTTGAAAATGTTCTCTACTACAAAATAAAGATTAACTTATCTAAAACAACAGTTTACATGACAGGTGCCCCGGGAAGGGCTGGCACTTACCAATCCAGCATTCCAGTCGAGCACAGGGTGTGGTCTTCACCACATCTGGAGGATCCACACCCACATTCAGGCAAAGGACCAAGGCCACACTAACCGTCTTCATCTGGAAGAACAGAAACAGTATTTCAACATGGACTCCAGATAGATCCTCAAAACACTGGGCTTCTCCTGCACTGCCCTACGCAGTCAGTCACTCCTGTAGTCGCTCCTGTACCCCAAGTTAGCTCACCTCTGAGGACAGGGCAGAGGGTTAAAGCAGCACATGCAAGGGTTAAAAGCATATGCAAGATTCCTTATAATGAATCTCCAGAAACAGAATCAACTGATCAAAAGACTCCCTTAAAGTGCTCAGCACACATTTCTTATCTGCATCCAACTGTGAGGGGCAAGAGACTTAGTACTTATACTTAGTACTTAGTACTTAGTGAGGCTGAATACTCTGTGAGACATACATGCCATGTTCATTCAGATGCACGCTACCCCTTCTTCACTGGTTTGTCTTTTTAACTACTTCTCACATTACCCACGTCACACCACTTTACTACGTTTTCTCCACTTGTGATTGCTGTCTGAGTACCTTCAGTATTTTGGGTTTTTTGTTATTTTTTTGAGACAGGATCTCTCTGTGTAGTCCTGGCTCTCCTAGAACTCACAGAGATGGACCTGACTCTGACTCTGAGTGCTGGAATTAAAGGTATACACCACCATACCTGGTATGTTCTGCTTTCTGAAAGAACAACATCACCTGATACACCTCCTCCCACCTTCCTTTTCCAATGACCCAACTTCAAGAAGCAGCCTCACTCAGCCAGCAAATCTTAGCCCACATCCTTCAACGGCTCACACAGTGTGCAATCATTGTTCACAGGTGCTAGGAACACCTCGGGAAGCCTAAGAGATAAAGATCCTGCACCAAGCACAGTATGACACATACCTGCAATCCCACCACTGCAGTAGGGCTGAGAATTTGAGCCAAGGCTACACAGTGAGACCCTGTCTTGAAAAAATAAGTTGGGTGGGAGAGGGACGCATTCAGACAAGAGTACCATCCCTCCTCATCCTTCACCACCTTTAGTGACACCAGCACCCTACACTCAACAGATCCCAACCCACTTTGCATCCTAGTTAAAATGTCTGCCAGGGTGTGCACTCCAAACCACCATCGCTGGACTCCATCAGGCTCTGCATGTATGCATAAGAACACGTGGCCCAACCTGCTCGGATGCAGGCTGCATATCAGAGCCATGCTTCACACAAGTCAAAGCTCAGCTCTTCAAGGAGCAGAGCCACACTCTGTCACCTGACACCTTCTACCTCCAGGCCTTGGTCCTCTCTACCTGAGGCATCCCAATTCCTGCTGGGAACACACCATTTCCAGTCTCACCTACTCTCTTAACTTGGACCTTGGGTCTCAGGACCTCCCTGTGCACCCCTCATTGCATGGCATCAAAGCTGAGCTCGGCTCCTCCCTGATGTGTAGACTGGCATAGACCAGGTGAGTGGGTGAGCATAGATCATCCTAACATTAAATTTTTGTCCCACATTTAACCTATTAGTTTATGATACTATTTTGACAAATGATACTAAATGAGAATTTTTCCCCCTGGAAAAATAGTCCCTTTTCCAATTCCATCCAATACTCTCCTTGACCTCACACATCTCCAGGACCCTTGAGTAGCAAAGTCTGCCAGTAGCTAAATGATTCAGTGACCAGCACAGCATACTCGTCAGGGGCCAAGCTCATGTACCTTATCTTCATCCTGTAGGTGAGTCATTAGCTTACTGCTGCCACAGTCCATTCTGGCTCACAGTTTGGGGGGGCCGGCAGAAGCATGAGCAGCTGGTCACACTTGCATCCATCAGAACCCAAAGAGAAATGATGTCCAGCAACCAGCTTCCTCTGTCTCTGTGGAGTCTAGGAAACCAGGCCAGGGAATTATGCTGCCCACAAAGGATGTGTCCTTACTCCTCAATTAAACATTTTAAGGAACATCTTCATAGACACCCCACACAGATGCATTTCCACGGTGATTCTAAATCCATTAAGTTGATCATAAAGATTAACCATTGCACCCTGCATAATAAGCAAATCCAGGTTTTCTTCAAATAATGTTACATAGCTATTTAGTCCTCACCTGTTTTCCAAACAAAATCACTTATTTTTTTATGTGTATAGGCGTTGTGCCTGTGTGTATGTATTGAACTACCTGTGTGCAACGGCCAAGGAGGCAGAAAGGGACTAGATCCCCTAAACCTGGAGTTATAGGCAGTCACTAGCCACCACATAAGTGCTGGGACTCTAACCTGAATCCTCTGAAACAACAGCCAATGCTTTAATCACCAGTCCATCTCCAGCTCCTTAGTCACTTTTTAAATCCCACTGGACTGCATTACTTTTCCAATGCAATTTAACAAGAAGCAACATTTTCACATACATTCCTCTCACAGACAGAACACAGCATCTCCCCATATGACCAAGTCTCCTTTGACCTTTGATCTCTGTCAGTGGCATATGAAGTGACTATGGCCCTTCCCCAGGAAGGCCCAAATGTCATCAACATCATGCCTGTGTTCTTCAGAACATCTGGAGGACACACTCACTGCCTGTGACAATTTCATCTGACCACTTGCCCCTGTGTGTGTTTGGGTATATTGGGGAGGGGGTCACTTTGCTAAATCTGTAACCACATGGGCTTCCTGCTGGTTCTCCTATGAGTGTGCAACCACCCGACCACACTAGCTGTGCCTCAGCCTCTCTCACAGACTATGCCTCCTGTCTCTACATCAAGTCTTACTGTGCTGTGTCAAACTTCTAAAATGATTGTCCTAAAGCAGCACAAAAGAACGGTGGTAGCCTCTTCCAGAGACAGCCATGAATTTCTGGAGAAGTGTCTGTTGTTCAGCGCAAAATTTAGACGTCTACAGGAAAAGGATGTCTCCACCCTTCTCTCCCTGCAGGCCCGCCCACCTCCAACAGCATCTCCCACAGACCTGTCCAGAATCATCTTGCTGTAAACCTGAAAACAAGCTCTTTACCCATTGTCAGAGGGAAAGATGAAAATCAATCAGATAAAAATAACTGCATTTTCTAGTTAGCTTCCCAATCTCTAAGTGACCACAGAGCTGATCAATTAATTTTTTGCAGACTCAGCCTGAGGCTGTCTAAAATGAGAAGTTTCATGCAAAGATCTCTGTCATTTTGCTTGAGAGTTTTAAGTCTCTTCCACTGGTATAACACAGAACCCACAAAATCTCCATAAACCCTGGAACAAGATCTTAGATGAAGCTCCAAGGCACTTCCTGCAGAAACTGGGCTTTCCTCAGTCTTCTCAGCCTTCTCCCCACAGACACAGCAATCCATACAGTTCAGACCTCAAATATAAAGTGTGATTCCCTGTCTGAATACTCCTTACTTAAAGTCATCTGCAGTCAGAGAACAGTACGTGGAAAATTCTGGATATAAACAGCCCACAAGCTCTAACTGCACTCTATCTGAAAATTCTGCACCGTATGCTTGGGGTTCACATCTTCCCATTAAGAGCACGGCCTGGTGTGAGGATGCCTGTGTTCAAGCAATGCTTGTCCATTTAGTAATGGTTCCAAAGCACAGGAAGAGCAAACAGCCAATCAGACAAGACAAAGAGAAGGCAAAGAGTAGCCCTCCCCTCCGAAGTTGAGGGCTGCTGAGGAGACTCGCTGGGAAGAGTACTTGCCATGCACAGGGACCTGTATTTGCTCCCCAGGGCCCACATGCTGAAAGAAGAGAGCCACCTCTGTCTAGCACTAACCTCTACACTTGTGACACAGCACACACACACACACACACACACACACTCACACACTCACACACACACACACTCACACACACTCACACACACACTCACACACTCACACACACACTCACACACACTCACACACACACTCACACACACTCACACACACACTCACACACACTCACACACACACTCACACACACACTCACACACACACACACACACACACACTCACACACACACACACACACACACTCACACACACACACACACACACACACACACACACACACACACACACACACACACACACACACACACACTCACACACACTCACACACACACTCACACACACACTCACACACTCACAC
>JADRCD010165885.1:0-14366 GCA_019843815.1 Montemys delectorum | reverse complement strand
GTGTGTGTGTGTGTGTGTGTGTGTGTGTGTGTGTGTGTGTGACAGGCACATGCTCAGACACCAACCCCAGGGCTCCAGAAGTGGGCAGGGACTTTACAGGGAGTCAATACTCCAAGGTAGCCACAAGCCAAGTGCTGGGACAACCTTGGGGACTTCATGCGACTTTGGACATCACCTAACCTTGAACTTCAGGATCCCTAGTCACCTTTCCCCAGTGAGGTCATCATGGTTTCTCTTCTGTCCTCTCACTAGATGATAAGAATTATCAGAGATAAATAAAGATTACTGAACACACATAGAATGCTGACACCTAGTCACATGCCATCTTCACAGCATTGTAAAGAAGGGGCCATTTTTCTTACAGGTGAGAAGCCCAAGGTCAGAGAAGGAAACTCCTTTAGGCGCATGTGGCTTCTAAGTGGTAGAAATGAGGCACATGAGCCTGGCCCTGTCACTCAGCAATAGTGTATGCCACCAGTAAGAGAACATCATCTCCGAGGGGTAGGGAATGCAGCTCATTTTGTAGGGTGCTAGCTAGCTCAGCATACACAAAGCCCCGAGTTCAATTCCCCAGCACCATATAAACTGGGCATGGCAATGCACACTTGTATTCCCAGCATGTGAGAGAGAGAGAGAGAGAGACAGGAGGACCAGGAGTTCAAAGTCAGTCTTGGCTACATAGACACTCTGGGGGCTACATTCCTGACTTCTTGGACATCTTTCTTCTCCTGTGTAAACTGGAAATGGCAATATCTACCCAACATGATTGTTCTTGGGAATATTGGTTGGTTCACATACAACACTAGCTAGGTGCCAGGACCTGATCTACAGAAGATGCTCAATAGCAGCAACTCCTTTCTTCCCTCTTAAACTAAAGAGAGGAACTAAACCAAGAGCAGAATATCCTTCTGCAAGCCTCTAACTTAAAGCAAAGAACCACCTCTGAGTCTCCAAACCAGGACAGGATATGCCCAGTGGCCCACCCCAACTGCGCTCTGCTGTCCCGAACGGTGCATGCTCACTCTTGCAATTCTCAGACTGCTGCACCTCAGCTGCTCAGGATAGAGTGGAAGCCTACACTGGAGCAAGGAAATGACGTCAGAGCATAGCCTCTGAAAGCCACTCGGAAGCAGGAAGAGGTCTGTCAGCCTCTGCCCATCCCTGGACTTCACAGAGCAGTTGCTTCTGCAGGTCAGGCTAGAATTCCAAGAAGGAGTGTTCAGCAGACTGTAGTGGAGTCAGTGCAGACTCTGGAAGTCAAGCAGCATTTTTTTTTTTTTTCAGAAAAGTCTCTCCAACCCCACATTGACTTCCGGCTCTTGATAAAAACCTTCCTGGGAGTGGAAGGTGTTTCTTGGACTGGGAAGAGGCCCAGGGCTGCCCACGAAGCAGCATAACTTGTGGTCACGAGGAACATGGCACACACTGTGGGTTGGTCATACCAGGGGTAGGAAACACACTGACTCGAGGCACACAGGAGTTCCCTGAGGTGCAGCTTCTTGCCACATACCTAGCTGCTGTGCCCTCTGCAGCTGCCTTTCCCTTCCTGCTTGTAGTCTCCCTAGGCTTATGCCACTCCCAGGGGTCATAAGCAATACAATTTAGCCGAGGACTCCTTAGCAAACCATCCCCCCATGGGACAGCGATAGGGCCCTTCCTTCTGGGGGAGCCCCAGATCCTGCTGCAGCTGGTCTAGACATGAGCCAGATAATATTTGCGTCTCATGGATTCTGGGGTCACCCAGCAGCTCTCTGAGGAGCCTTTGAGGGTCTCCTCTCTTCTCTTGGGTGCCACACACTTCCCAATTCATTTTTGTTTAGATTTATTTATTTATTATTATACATAAGTACACTGTCGCTGACTTTAGACACATCAGAAGAGGGCGGAAGAGCTCATTATGGGTGGTTGTGAGCCACCGTGTGGTTGCTGGAATTTGAACTCAGGACCTTCAGAAGAACAATCAGTGCTCTTAACTGCTGAGCCATCTCTCCAGCCCTACTTCCCAATTCTTTGAAAGATTTCCCATCACCATCTTCTTTCCATTTCAGTCTTTGTTATCCCAGAAGTGCTGGCAGAATGTGCTCATCCCACACTGATGGCCTAGCCCCTACTTTCCAACATGGAGGTGCTTGGCACCCGTTGTGTTATTCTGGGCTCTTGCAGTGTCTGCTGATATGAAGCCAGGGAGCACTCACTGCACCCCATTATTATGTCAAGCAGCTCCTGCCACACCAGGCGCTTTGATGCATGGGTCAGACCATTTCTCTCTATTCAAAAAGAAAAGCTGAGACAGGAGAGGTTGAGTACCGGCCCCCAAGGCACAAGGCTAGCTGGTGGTAGAGGGAGAATTTGGACCTGGATTTCTAGACCATCCAGCTCTACCCTACCAGGCTGGCCCTTTTCTTTGTCATCTGTTCTGACATGACCCGACCTTCTGCTTCAACCACACCCCTTCTCTTGTTTCATGGGAACATGGGTGTGCTCCCTCACTGTCCACTCGGGGCTTCTGGAATGATCATTTCCTAGTCAGTGTACATAAAAGTCAAGTTCAAAGTCTGCCTGGTCCATGGGCCTCATCTGCGTAAAGGGATTTTTTTTTTTTAACCCACACAGCACACTCTCAAGAAGGCAGTCTTTATTTTTGTGTCTGTACATGCATGTGTGTGCATACATGTGCATATGTGTGTGCACGTATGCATAGCATACATATGGAGGTTAGAGGGCTACTTGCAGGAGCTAGTTCTCTCCTCCTACCATATTTCAGGGACCAAACCCCAGTTTTCTGGTGTAGTACCAAGCGCCTTTACCCTCTGAGCCATATCGCCAGCCCGTGAAAGTGATGCTTAATCAAGAACTTAAGAGCTTCTATTCCTATGTCAAGTGTGTGTGTGTGTGTGTGTAGGTGCATGTGTGTGGATACATGTGTGGTGGCCAACTGTTAAACTGAGGAGTTTACCTATTTTTTAAAGTTTTAAGTTATTAATACTATATTATTATTATTACTATTACTATTATTATTATTGGGTGTGGACAGGCCTGCATGTGGGGGTGAGGGGACAACTTTGTGGAGTCTGTTCCTGCTTTTGCTTTTCCATAGCTTCTGAGGATTGACCTCAGGTTGCCAGGTTCACACATCTTTACCTGCTAAGCCATTTCATTGGCTCCCCTCGTGTGTTAGCAAGGGCTGGGTCTGAAGGTGTATGCCACCACACCCAACTCTCTACATTGTTTTTAACAACCCGGGTCTCCCATTGGCCTGGGGCTCACCAAGCAGGCCTAGCTGGCTGAGCAGAGAGCAGGAGGGAGCTGCCTGTCTCTGCCTCCTTAGTCCATCCACTCCCACGCACACATTATTTGATGTGAGCTCTGGGGATCCCATCCATGACCTCACGCTTGTATAGCAAGCGTCTTACCAATGAGCCGTCTCCCCAGCCCTCAGTCTCTTGTTAATGTTGGTGTTTGCTGGTGAGTGTTCCAGGTGTCAGGAGAAGGCACAGCCAAGCAGTTTTCTAAAGTGTGGACATTTCCCAGTTCCACTGGTGACATCTGAGAGCCTTGGTGAGCCACGTCCTTGGTGATACCAATGTTATTATTGGCTTAAATTTCAGTCATGGTGATAGCTATGTAGTGGTATGGCTTTATGCCTTGCTTTGTGTTTTCTGGCTGGTTAATGATGTTGAACACCTTTTTATATGCTTGGCAACCCTTGGATAAACATATAAAAGCCCTCTTTTATAAAGTGCCATTTAATTTTGATTTTTAAAAAGTGAGTCTTTTTTCTTTCTTTTTTTCCCTCCTTCTTCTTTTTTTTGAGACAGGGTCTTACTATGAAGCTCCGGTTGTTCTAGAATTCATTATGTAGATCAGGCTGACCTTGAACCCACAGAGATCCAATCCACCTGCCTCTGCCTCCCAAGTGCTGGGATTAAAGGTGTACTCTACTATGCCTGTCAAAAAATAAGGGGGGGGGGTCTTTTTCATATTAATTTATAGAAATCTATTGCATAATCTGGGGAACATTCCTTTGTTTGTTTGTTTTTTTTGAGACAGGATCTCTCTGTGTATAGCTCTGGCTAGCCTGAAACTTGATATATAGATCAGGGTTGCTTTGAATGTATAGAGATCTCTGCCTGCCAAGTGCTGGGATTAAAGGCATGTGCCACTGGATGACATTTTAAAACACATTCATTGTAAATTTGTTTTCAGTATTTTTTTTTTTTTGCTGTGAATAGTTCTTAGTTCTAATGAAGACCACTTTGCTGATCTTATTTTACAGTTTGTGCTCTTTTGTGCCTGCCTTAGGAAATGTGGCCCTCCCCAACATGATATTCTCCTATGATTTGTTCTAGAAACTTCCTTGTTTCCCACACCCAACTTCATACTCACTGTGTAACCAAGCATGTTCAACCGTTCTGCGTCTATGTAGACTTTATCCAACGCCTGTATCCCTCACCTTGCCTTTGCACGTCATGGTCCACTCATGTGACTCCTATTTGTTGTTCACCTTGGCTCCCACATTCACTTTCACATTCAAAGTTGCTCCGTGTACATAGGGTGTGATTCACCCTATGTGCATGGACATCTGGGTTGCTCCTGGTGTCCCTCAAAGTCACAGCTTCTCAGAACATCGGCACAAATTCCTCCTTTTAAGAACATGGTTGGGGTGTGCACCTCACAGATGGAGGGTGGCTTGGGAGTACCCCTGAGCAGTGCTTAGAGGAGGCACCTTGGGGGGTTGCCGAGGAGTGGGATTGGAGAACGAGGTGGGTGGGTGGGTGGCAAACTGTGGTGTGGGTAGTCTTGGCTCTAGGCCCACACCTGCTTCAAGCCAGAGCAGCCTCAGTTTTGAGCTTTAAGGCTATGCTTTAGCCCTCACTTTCAGGCACATGTAGCCAGCCATGCTTGTGGAGCTCCGATGTTGGGAATCAACCTCGGTAAGGCAGGGACTCTCAATCAAACTCAGAGGTCACCCATAGGCCTAGGCTCTGTTGCCAGTTTGCTCTGGGAACCCTCTCTGCCTTCCGAGGCTGGAATTACAGGCTGGCCACCACCCCACCTGACATTTATGGGGACTCAGACACAGGCCTTTGACTCTAGCAGTGTGCCCGCTCCGCTGCTCTGTGCCTTAAGAACTCTGCTCTCCTCCAGATGGTGATTAATAACTAACTTGTGCCTTGCCCTCTGCGGTGGCCCCTCCCCAGGAGGCTGAGGTTGCATTTTTATCTAAATAAACGCTGCACAAACATGGCCACATTCGTTACTCATGTGTGAGTTATGTGCAAGGGCATTACCCAGGGAGAGGGAAATCTGCTCACACTGCAACCCTGACCTAACCTGGGCAAGACCAGCAAGCCACTGAGTCTTATTTATTCTCTATTTATTTTGTAGTGTTGAGATCAAACCAGAGCCTCATATATGCTACATGCTAGCACAGGGAAATGGAGTTTTAGACCCTGAGCAGCAAAGCTCAAAGCCTCATTTCCTTGGCACCTTCTTATTGAAACCTCCCATGATTCTCTTCTCGAGAGACAAAGACACACCTACGAGGCAGACAAAACCATGGTTCTTCTGGCTTTGACTAAAAAATGCCTTCAACTTTGAAGCCTGATCTTGCTCAGGGAGTTTTGTAGGGGGGGGAGGGGAGAGGGGCATTGCAGAACCACTGTGTAAATAAGGATACAGATAGATGTTGTTACACTTGTGGAGGTGACTGGGTGGGTGGTGGGAAAGATGGGTATGGTAAAGAAGGGTGTCAGGGTTGGAGGGATGGCTCAGTGGTTAAGAGTACTTGCTGCTCTTTCAGGGGCCCTGAGTTTCTTTCTTGGCACCAGGTTAGGTGGCTCACAACCTGCTGTAAACCCATCTCCAGAGGATCCGATGCCCTCTTCCTTGTCCTCTTATGGATTCCATAGGCATTGCCCTTATATGAGCAAACCCACACACATACACAGAAATAAGAAGAAATGTTAGGGGGAAAGAGGCAGAGTGTGTCAGCCCCATGAGTACCTTCCCTTCATTGCCTCATTGTGGAAGGTGAAGAACCAACTCTGAAGACTTCTGTGGTCTGCTCAGAGACATCCTAGGACCTTGCAAAGGCAGCAAAGCAAGCGTCACCCTCAAACCCCCACATCAGTAGCTTCTGGATCCAATACAATCTCCCTAGAGGGGGCTGTAGAGAGCTGGCTCAGTGGTAAAGTGCTCACCACACAAGCAGGAGGACCTGAGTTCAGATTCCCAGCACCTTACATAAAAATCCAGATGTAGCAGCACAGGCTTGTGATCCCAATGCCGAGGGGGCAGGAACAAGATTAGCAAGCTATGTGGAAGTGATTGAAGAACACTTGATATTGACTATTGGTCTCCATATGCTCCTGCACACACAGGTGTGCACGCACAGGTGCACACAGACAGGTGCACACATAGGGACACTATGCACATATAGGTGCACACACACAGGTACACACACATGCACATGCACACACTGTTGCCCGACTGCCTTGATGTGAGTGTAGTCCCCAGGAACATAGCTTGACTCACAGCATCTGTCCCAGGACTCTGGAACGGCGACAACCAAGCTGTGCAGAAACAAAGGCTATTCTTCCTCTTCAGCTCTAGGCTGAATGGATGGAGCCTGGAGCGACTGAATTTTGGTGTCTGTGGTTGAGTACTTGTCTGATTCATCGCTGTGTGCCTGCAGGGACCGCCCAGAGGATGGGCTGAGTTAAGGAGTCACCTTAGAAGATAAGGCCTCCCTCAATGAGGTTTAAACAAAACCGACTCTAGCCTGAAAGAGTGCACCTGCCCACTGCCCGCTGACCTCAGAATGACTTCCTTCTAGAGATTCGGATTGCAAAATCCAGGATTTATGCAATTGAGGTCAACCTTTTTCCTTGGACTAGAAGGGGACTTTTGCCCCCTGGCCTAGGTACCTGCTTGCTTTACCTACTGGTCCTTCCAAGGAGGGCTCTCTCAGAGTGTATGCCCAGGGTAGACCCTGTCTTCTAAATTGAATGAAATGTGTCCACTCCCAGAAGGTGTGTCTACTTGATCCAAGCAGTGCTATACTGTAGTATGGGCAGAAAATCTGTCAGCTCACAGACACAGACAGACAGACACACAGTGGGGGGGGGGTACTCATGTGTGGGAGCAGCAAGTCTTACTTTGAAATAAAAGCATGCCATTCCATTCCTTTTCCTAATTAATATATCTACATGGAGTCTCCACACGTCATGGTCCATCCCCTCCCAGAGTTCTCCTGTGAGAATCGACCAATCCTGAAGCGCATAGCTGGATTACTGGGGTGCTAGGCTTGTAACCCCAGCCTTTCCCAGGGGATTCGAGTCCAACAGGAGATTTTTAGATTCCCCGCTGCAGCCCCAAGAAGATAAATGCATTCCTGCCTCAACCTGGCTTAAATCTGCTTCAAAAGCACACTTAATGGATGTGTCACACAGCACAAAACCGCAGGCTGTGAGTGGGATCTGAGTTTGAGGGGGAGTTTAGAATTGTGTGTGTTCTGGACATTGTTAGGGTAATAGGCTTTGCTTAGAGAACGTGCGAGGTGGAGGGAAGCCCCCCCCCCCCCCCCCCCCCCCCCCCCCCCCGTGAAAACATGGGCTGCTGG
The DNA here is from genome assembly GCA_019843815.1 of Montemys delectorum. Lineage (NCBI taxonomy): Eukaryota > Metazoa > Chordata > Mammalia > Rodentia > Muridae > Montemys > Montemys delectorum. The sequence goes on along the minus strand of JADRCD010165885.1, from coordinate 6,742 downwards.
TTGGCTGGGAGTGGAGGCTTATGCAGACTTGAAGGATGGAGGTTGGGTTCCCCTGGGAGTCTGTGCCTGAGCTCATTTGGACCTTTTAGGGAGGGGCTGCTTTGTCCCAGGTACTTATCCACGGCCACACAGTCTTTGCACAGATTGAGTTCCTGCCTTGTCTGTTGGAGTGAATGGGAACACAGCCCTTATGTTCCGGCTGTGGCATGAAGCTGTGTGCCATCACTCAAGGGCAGGAGGCCATGCTGTTGCTGTCTGGCATTTCATCCCTGGGTATGCTCTCTCAAGCTGGATGCTCAGGCCCGATGTGAATCCGGATGCCCTCGTGGTCCCAGACTTCCTTCTGTCAGCTCCCCCTCTTGTTCTTATCTCCAGGGCCTCCTGGGTGGTCTTGGCAGGATCAGCCAGGAGAGTTCAGCTGTTGATTAAAGCTGACAGGAACTTGAGGTGTTACTCTCCCACAGCCATTTGGGTCTAGAGAGGGGATTCCCAAAGGCCAGAGGAATGTGTCTCCATTGGTGGAATGAGGCCAGAGCCTGAGTCTCAAAGACAAACAGGTTTTAGCCAGCAGCATGGGAGCTGGCAGAGTCTAAGAGGGATTCCTAGGAAGGGAAGAACTGGGTAATTGATTAGCAATGTCTGCTGTGGCTAAGGAAACTAAGAACATTGGGGTCCCATGTTTACTTGGCCCAAGATGGGTGCAGTTGTGATCATGCAGACATGGACACTGAGGGTAGGAGTGTAGATCCAAATTGAGAATGGCTCCATTGAGAGAACCTGGTCAGCCTATTTCTCTGTCACTTCTCTGAAGGCCCTAAACTTCAACTTTTTTGCTGGCAGAGGGATTTCTTCCCTGGAGCCTCAGCCACATCCTCTGGATCTGTGAGTGACGGAGAGCTGGGGATCAGCCAGCAATGTGCAGGTCCCTGTCGTTTCCTAGAAATGAGCTGAGGGCTGTAAAATAGAGCACACTAAGGCTGAATCCATACCAGAGACAGGAGGATTGTGGCCCAGACTGCCCGGATCTTGACAGACCCCCACCTAGACACTGCAGGTGTCCAGGCCTGCTTCGTAAGTCAGTATGCCATATTGTAACTGAGAGACCTTGGGTTCCTGATTCTTAATCCAGTCACACTCTGAAATTTATTATTTCCATTAAAAAATACGCTTTAATTAAAATATAATTATGTTACTTTTCCTCTTCCCGCCCCTCCCAAGTTCTCTCCGTCCAGCTCCTGCCTCTACTTCTCATTTTCAATTGACAACCTTTGGGGGTTTTGTTTTATTTTGTTTTGTTTCATTTTGTTTTTGAGACAGGGTAGCCCTGGCTGTCCTGGTACTCATTTTGTAGGCCAGCCTGACCTTGAACTCACAGAGATCCTATATCTGCCTCCTGAGTGCTGGGATTAGAGGCATGTGTTACCACACTCAGCTTGACAGCCTCTTTTTCTTTGATTGTTGTTACACACACACACACACACACACACACACACACACACACACACACACGAGCTACTGAGTCCTTTTTGTTGTTTCAAGTCAACCACTTTGTATTAGACAACCAACTGGGGGCGCCTTGGAGAGACTCAATCTCCTCTCAGCAGTCATTAGTGACTTTTAGGTCTTTGTGTAGGAATGGGGCCCCTGAAATCCCTCTCAGGTCTTATTCACACAGCTATTTCTAGGGGAGATGTCCTGGTACCCTGCTTTTAGTCTTTCACCTTCTCTTCAGTAATGTTCCCTGAGCCACACACAGGTGAGGAGCTATGATGCAGATGTTACTTACCATTGGGGCTTGGCTCCCCATGATCCACTGATCTTTGTATGTGTGCAGTTGTGAATTTCTGTGATGGGCATTCCATGTTCTGTACTCACATATGAAGATGTGGAGCAAGAAATCAATAATCAAGAGAACATAGTGCTGTCTTTCTGGGCTTGAATTACCTCAATCGATTCTAGTTCCATTCATTTACCTGCCAATTCCACGATTTCAGTTTCCTTTAGAGGTGAATAGTGTCCCATTGTGTATATGGACCACATTTTCATTATCCATTAATCTGTCAAAGGAGATTTAAGTTGTTTCTATTTCTTATGTATTGTGAACAGGGCAGCAGTGAACATTGTTTAGCTAGTATCTGTGGAGTGGGATGTCCAAACATTTATTAAGCACATTTGATGAGCTGAGGCATTGGCATAGTAGACAAAAGAAAGCAAGTCAAGTTCCTGGACACATAGGGGTTTATATATCATGTGTCAACAATCACTGAAGGCAGCAGGTCAGTGCCCCAATGAACTATGGGTATTAATTGGCATGGAGCCCCAAATACAGTAGAGTGTAGTTAGTTCTACTCTGGAAATAAGAACAGGGCTGATTCTCAAACTTGGCTTCAGATGAGCAGGTGTTGGTTTAGTTGGACAGCTGGGCAGAGACTGGAGGTTTAACAATGACTAAAGGTGTTGGGGCTGGGGATAGCTCAGTGCAGGAGCACTCGCCTAGCATGTGATGCCCAGGACTGAGAACGAGGGGCTCAGAAGGGAAAAAGGCATGAAGTGTGAGTCAGGGCACAGGGCATGAAAGAACCAGAAATTGTGTGATTTGGAGAGAAGATGGGATGCAGACACACGAGATGGTCCAGGTCCCACCTTTGATTCCCTGCTTTCCTGCAGGGTAGCTTCTTGCACATGTGGGTACTGAGCACTTGGAATGTGGCTAGTCCTAATGAGACATGTGTGTGACATGAACAGTGAGCCAGGAAGGCTTCAAGGGTGCAAAATCATAGTGTGATTGTATTGATTACAGGTTGAAATGACAATATAACAGCATAGGCAGTTAAAAGAATACATTATTAAATGAATACCAGCTGAGGGCTGGAGAGAAGGCTCAGTGGTTAAGAGCACACACTGCTCTTCCAGATAACTTGAGTTTGATTCCTAGAACCCATACTGGGTAGTTCATAACCACCCATAACTATACCTTCAGGTGATCTGACACCCTTTTCTGGCCTCCATGGACACCTGCATTCACATATATACAAAACTCCTACACAAGCATACACATAACTAAAAAGAAAACTTTTTTTAAAAAAAAGTAATAGCATGTGTTCCTTTTTTATTTCTAACATAGTCCCAAAATTCAAATCACACTGCTCATTATATTTCTATTGGACAATAGAGCTAGAAACAGTGATGTCACTGAAAGCGATGTTTCAATGAGCAAAAGAGATGACGATTAAATCTGTGCCTGAGAATGCTCACCCAAACAGCCCGCAGAGAATGGAGACAGTTAGGATAGAATGTTACAAATTGGTGAAGAGCGTTACAGAGTGTTGGATTGATCACTGTTTGGGGCTTAGAGATAGGTGAGCTTCAGGGGAGGGAGAAGCCTCAGGGCTGCTGGCTCAGTTGACCATAGACAGTAGTCTGAGGCTATAGCCCTGGGAGATGCAGGACAAAAGAAAAGCCTCCGGGAAGGAGCCTAGGGTCAGTTACTAGCGGTTATGCTCAGGTGGTTGGTATCCTCCAGTAGGAAGGGTTGGGTATAAGAGGTAGCGCTCTAGTGAGATTCAAGGCTGCGTATTCATATCTGGGTATTGGTTTCTAAGGATTACTCTGAGGGGCTGGGGACGTGGCTCAGTTGGTCAAGTGTGCCTGAGTTTGGATCCCAGCATCTGTGTAAAAAGCCAGGCATGGTGGCTAGCACCTGCAGGCCTAGCACTGAGGAGGCAGAGCCAGGAGGATCCTTGGGCTTCTCAGGTAGGCAGCCTCACTCAATTGGTGAACAACTCCAGGTTTAGTGAGAGGCCCTGTCTCAACAGTGAATGTGGGAAGCAGTCAAGGTCATCTCCGACTTCTACATGTATACAAACATGGGCATACACCTGCATACATGTGTCTGTGCTTACACTAACCACACAAAGCCTTAAAAAAATCACCCTGAGACTCAAGGTTTATAAAGTTACCCAGGGAGAGGATTTAGCTCTGGGGATGCCAGTACCTATAAGAGTATAGGGAGGGGGTTTCTGTTAACGCTGACACACACTGTGGATCCCTCACTGAAAGGCAGGTAGCTTTTGGCTCCCTGCTGGGAAGTCTTTGGAAAAGATCCTTGTTTTCATTTGTTGGTTTTAGAGCAAAACAGAACCAAACAAAACGGCAGCAGCAGCAACAACAACAACAAAACCAACCGACCAACCAACCAAAGCGACAGCCAACGCTGAAACTTCCTAATCTTCACAAAGCGACTCTGTCCCAGGTGTCAACTCTCTCAGAAGCTGTGTAGCAGGCAGGCAGGCCATGTGGCAATGTCATAAAAAGCAGCAATTCTCCTAGGACTTACTCAAAGTAAATAATAAAGAGTATGAACTAATGTACATACACAGACATGTTAGAGAGTCACTGTTGTGACATCAAATACAAGTGAAAGCCATAGTTGGGCCGTGGTGGTGCATACCTCTAATCCCAGCACTTTGGAAGCAGAGATAGGCAGGGATCTCTGAGTTTGAGGCCAGCCTGGTCTACATAGTAAGTTCCAGGACTACCAAGGCTACACAGAGAAACAAACAAAACAAAAAAAGTAGAAGCCATCACGGGAAACGAGTTTGCTAAATCATGGTAGACACACATGACAACATGCTCTACAGATACTCAGGGAACTGTCAGATGCCAATATTTATGGGCATTGGGAGATGCTCACAGTGTGTTCAACGAGAAGGCACTTGGCCACAGTATGACTCTTTCCTGTGTGCTGACCATTGTTTGGACTGTGGTCAAGGTTGAGGGCTGCCCAGCAGACTGCCTGGGTGGCCAGAGTGTGGCCACTCACAGACACCCTGCTGCTGGCCTCTCTGCCCTCTTCTGAAAAGGGATTGATCATGGCATGGGCCATGGGCAGTCAGGAGAACTCAACAGATTCACCCATCCAGTTGAAGCAGGGCCTAGTGCGTGCGTGCTCTCAGCACGGGCCAGCTTGTGCTTCTTAAATGGAAACTCCTAGTGAGATACAGTCCTGTCATACCAGACACCCATCTTTGTAGAGATTTAGCTTGTTTATTGTTTTTGTTTGTTTGTTTTGTCTTTTCAATTGGTTTTGTTTCTTTAGATGGGGAGGGGGGAGTTTTGAGACAAGATTTCTCTGAACCCCGGCCTTCATGGAACTTGCTTTGCAGAGCAGGATGGCTTTGAACTTGGACATCTGCCTGCCTCTGTCTCCCAAGTACTTTAGATTAGATATTTATTAGTTTTTTTTACAGACTGTATTTTTATAGATTTTCTTTTAGATTTATTTATTTTATGTGTATGTGGGGGGGGGTATTCTGTGTACATGTGTATCACATCTGTGCCTGGTACCCTCTGACTTGTTTATTTAATGTGTGTATGAGTGTTCTGTGCACCTGTGTACCACATCTGTGCCTGGTGCCCTCTGACTTATTGATTGATTGATTGATTGATTGATATAAGTTTCATTGTACGATGATGAGAAAAGATACATGATTTCAATTTATCTGAATTTGTTAACATTTAAAAACATATTTTAAGTAAATAGAATTAAATCACATTCTTGTTTCCCTTTTGTACCCCAACTCCTTCCAGAGACCCCCTCTTCAATACGTATAATACCTTTTTTTGTCATATTCTTTAAAATTTATAAAATATTATAACAATAAAAATGAGTATTATAAAAGTTGTTTGATCTAAAACAACAATCAATTTGACAGTCTTATGTAAATGCTTGTCTACAGCAATACTGAAAATACGTATGTTTTTCTCAATATAAATTTTAAATAACTCCAAACATATTAATTATATATTTTAAAATAGTATATCACTACTAGTGTTTTTTAAATGAATATAAATATATAAAGTCTTTTTGTTTTTTTGTTTGTTTTATATTTAGTAGAGCTTAAAATCTTGGCTCTTACTGTGGTACAAGCCCAAAATAAGAACAATTTTTAGACATTGGGTTTCATTGTAATAAGGCTGTACTTCAATGACCCTCACATCACCAAAGGATTTTACCTCCATTGTAGCTAAACTGAGAGTTGAGAGTTCTGCTGCGCCAAGGAATGAATTGTAGGCACGATTTTTGGATACAGACTTCCTGCTATGGTTAAAGCTATTTGACTTGAGTGAGTGTCTTTATTCTCAGCCCACAGAGAACAGGTTACATTCATTTAAGAAATGGTGTGTGTTAAGATGGTCTATCCATAAAGTCATTCACCAACTGTTTCCATGAACAATGGTTCTGCTTGGAGGGTGGTATAGACATTAGGTGTGGGTAAGAATCTGGTTCATTGGCTGTGATAATTTGGAAAAGCATTCATCTCAGAGAAAGAGTAACTTATAAAGTCCTTTTCTTCAAACTTGATACAATAGTTACAAAAGTCAAGCAAAGCATTCACTCTCACTCTTCGTTGATCTCTTACAAGCCACCTCTCAAGTTAATTGTCTATGTTTCTTTTGGCTGTATAAATACTTTTGAAATATGTAAGATGTTCTGAAAACCATAGTATAGTGTAAAAATATGAAATAAACAATACTACTAATAGAGAGGCTGAGATAGGAGAAGCATGATTTTAAGACCATTACGTGGTACACAGCAAGACACTGTCACATACAAACAAGCAGAAAGTGTATATAGATTGTACAATATTGGACCTATTTTTCCAATTACCAAATTAGAGAGACCACTGGATGACAGTCAACAAATTTCTAATTCCTCATATTTTTGAATTTCAATCAATTA
>JADRCD010165881.1:0-17658 GCA_019843815.1 Montemys delectorum | reverse complement strand
TTCCCACTTCTAACTGCTAGCAGAATTCCCTCATGCTGTTCCCCTTCTCCCCACAACACTCTCCCTTACTGGGCTACCAATCCAGCTGTCTTAGAATGCTGGAGGTGTCATTTTTAGTTCTTTTCCTATCCAGCTGCAGGGTACAGAATAGGCAGCTCTAAGTGCTGCTTTCTGTGCAAATGTTTTTTTGATTACAAATAACCTAACTAGGTTTGAAATGTTTTATAGAATAAGACAATATTTTTTCAACAAACTTTAAAAAAAATGTACAGTTTTGTTTCCATCCCCCCCCCCCCCCCCCTGCTTGCACACCCTCCCCCCCAACCACCCCTCCCTGGCAGCTCAGCCCCACCCTGACAGCCCCTGTTTTCCTTGGTTGTGTTTTAGGGGGTGCCTGGCACCCCCAGAGACTCAGCTTCATGGCTGACAGGCGAAAACAGCAGGGGCTTCACCGATATCCTTGGTAACCGTAGTAATTCCTGTAGTATCGGTCTCTGTCCTGTTGGTGGTGGTAGTAGTAATTCTGCCACTAGAAGAGAGGGAAAGCCCATCACTTAGAGCCAGAGCTGGCTGAGGATGAAGAGGCATTATATCATCCAGCTGGCCCTGTCCCCTTCACCCTCAATCTACCCCAAGATAATACTTACATCCCGGTTGTACTGCCTGTAGTAGTCTCTGTATCTGTTGTACTCATAGTCTCGACTGTAGAATCGTTCATAGTCACCCCTGTATCGGTCATAGAAGTTACGGTAGCCCTGAGGAAGGAGAAAGAGGAGTGGTGACGATATATGGGTCTTCAGAAGCACAACCCCAGTTTCCCATTACTCAACAAGACATTTTTCATCTTGACACTAAGCAAGGTAAATTCTTTTCCCGGTTAAATTCTTCCAGATGAACATATTAAGTGGGCAAAACCCTAAAGCCCTAAGAAAACAGCCCAGACCCCTCTGCTCCCCCAAGCCAATAGGAATGGCTTCACAGCCCAGAGGGAGGAGCAGAAGGAGAGCTGCACTCACCCCTCTGTTTCCAGACTGCCCCCAGTACTGCTGCCCGTAGGCCCGGTTGTCGTAGCCTCGGCGCTGCCCGCCCACTGGAAGAGAAATGGAGAGGGCGCTCAGACAGCTGGCATAGGGTCCTGGCTCCACATCTGAGTGGAAATCAAAAAGCTGGAGCCAAAGGCAATACTAGGGGAGGAGGAGGCTTGCTCTGGCCAGGCTCACACACTGTTAATTAAAGCACCAGCCAGGATCTTTTATTAAAAGAGTCTGAGAGGGGAGGGCACAAGAATAGACACAAGAAAACAAAGCCACCCAGCTTTTGAAGCTCCTCAATCCTGCAAAAACATTTTAGATGACAAAAGGATACATGGCAGAGTTAGAAACATGAATTAAAAACTGCCATTCATAGGATCAAGGATCAGACTCTCAGCCCAGAAAGGGATCTGAGGTGTCATATAGCCTATACCCATCACTGTACAGAAAGAAAACAAAATCTACATTACTCAAGGCTAGGAACCAGTTATTCCCAGTGTCTAGGACATAGCTAGCACCAACCACCTGCTGATTTACAGTTGCACACACATACACATACACTTTTTAAGAAAGTAATTATAAATATACACTGGGGATTTAACTGACAAACTAGACATTGTGAGGAAAAATTAATCCCAATAATAACTAACTTCCTTTATAATACTCTAAAAAGAGGAAGAATCCATTCACTTTTGTCTGTGAGATTGGATTGATTTGATAAAGGATCAAGAGATCTTAAGATGAAAATTAGATTTCACTGCACATCCTTAGACTGCAGTGAGGTGGGGAACCAACTTGCTCACTTTCCTGGAAACTAGGCATATGATGAGGCACTGTACTGTTAAGGAAACGCTTTTCTGCCCCATAGCACCTATCTTCCGGCTGGAAGATTATGGGCAAGCATATGAAGCGGGATACAGGGCACAGGAAGAAGTAAGCTTCATTAGGAAGGCTGCTCACTGTGAGCAGCCAGGTCTCCAGGACTCACCATAGCCTTGGCCTCGGCTTCGGTTCTGCCGGTTTCTCTTGTTGCGGTTGTTCCGGCGGTTTGTCCGCTTCTCAGAGGGGGGCAGTAGCTTCCTTGCTTCCTCCTTGTACTTAGTAACAATGGGTTGAGCCTCCTCTTTTTCCAGCTCCCCATATGTCACCTCATCCATATAGTCGCATTTCTCAGGCAGAGAGAAGTTGGCTATAAGAACAAGAGAGAAGCTTGTGGGCCTAGAAAGTGCACAGACAGGGCAAGAATACATGAAAATCTACCAGAGGACCGATACTTTAGTTTATGGTGGTTTGGGGGAATCAAATCAGGGCTTTGCAAATGTTAGTCAAGTGCTCTCTCACTGAGCCATATCAAGTTTATGTTTGTTTTTACATTCTGAGACTTAGTTATAAGGCTAGCTGGCCTTACTTGCCTTAGCCTCTTGCCTCTTCAGGAACAGCATTATACTTAGGAGTCTACACTCACAACTGTTTTTATTGAGACAAGAGTTTTCTATAGAGCCCTGGCTATCCTGGAACTCACTATGTACATCTGGCTTCCAATTCAGAGACTCACCTCTCTGATAGGATAAAAGACGCACCATGCCCAGCTTTGTTACTAATAGTATATACACGTCTAAATCACACTATTCTTTTGAAGACAGGGCCCTTCACAGAATCCAGAGCTCACCATTCTTCTGTCGACACCCTGCTCAGTGGTGGGATTTCAGAAGTGTACACAGGGTTTTCTGGCTTGTTATCTGACAATTTGAATACTAGGATCAAAACTCCAGGCTCCATGCTTGTGAAGGGCTGAGCCAGGTAGCTCTTGTTTTTTAAATATAAGGCCTCATGCATTTCAGGGTGGTCTGAATCTTTCTGCCTCTTGCCTTCTAAGATGTGGGATTACAGTTATTGCTGTTGTTACCAAACTTTGCTTCTCTTTTCAATTTTTTCTCCTCTCCTTTGAAATAGTTTTATTATGTATAACTGGGGCTGGACTTTTGCTTGCTTTGCAGTTTGTGCCCACTTCAAACTCAAGATCCTCCTGGCTTCACCTTCAAGTGATAGGTCAAAAGGTCTGCTCATCACAGCGAGCCAAGCCTAAGACTTTCACAGTTTAACTTAGTAATGCGCTAAAATGTGGTAGTCTTATACCAACTCACCCTTAAATAAACTGCTTTTTTGAGACATGGTCCCATATAGCTTAGGCTGGCCTGGAATGCCCTTTTTTTCTTTTGTTTTTTTCGAGACAGGGTTTCTCTGTGTAGCCCTGTCTGTCCTGGAACTCACGCTGTAGACCAGGCTGGCCTCGAACTCAGAAGTCCGCCTGCCTCTGCCTCCCAGGTGCTGGGATTAAAGGTGTGCACCACCACTGCCTGGTTTGATTTATAAGTTCTTAAGTAATCTGTAATAAATTTGCAGTGAGCTATCAGAAACACAGGCTAAATGTAACTGAGAAAGTTTTGGTTTTACTTAAAAAAAGTTGGTCTCAGGAAAGATGACTCAATAGTTAAAGCACCTTGCTGTCCTTGTAGAGGACCTAGGTGCAGTTCCCGGCACCCACACTGTACTTAGAACCGTCTATAATCTATAATCGTAGCTCAGGGTTTCCTGATGCCGTCTTCTGACCTCCGAGGGCACCACCATGCATACATTTAATACATATACATCCATGTAGACAAAACAGAAATAAAATAAGTAAACCTAGAGAGAAGAGGGGGGAGGGAGAAGAATGTGGTTTTATGTAGCCTACCTGGCCTCTAACTTCCTGTCTAGACCAGGTTGGTCTCAAGTTCACAAAGATGTACCTGTCTCTGCCACTGCTGGGATCAAAGGCAAGCACCACCCATGTCTGGCCAAGAAGCAACATTACTAGAGCTTCAAGCTGGAACTGAAGGGATAGGTGAGGGTATTACACTTACCTCACATGTACAAGGCCCTGGGTTTCATCCATATATACGCACAGTTACACAGAGAAGCTAAAGGCATCTGCATGCTACTAAAGGCCTCTCGTTTATCAGTTATACATGATGGCCAAGTACATCATCTGCCGATCTCTGGACATCAAGTTCACAGACTGTATCATAGTGATTTTTCTTTTTTTTTCCGAGACAGGGTTTCTCTGTGTAGCCCTGGCTGTCCTGGAACTCACTCTGTAGATCAGGCTGGTCTCAACCCAGAAATCCACCTGCCTCTGCCTCCCAAGTGCTGGGACTAAAGGCATGAGCAACTACCACCTGGCTAAAATTAATTTTTTTTTTTTTTCGTTTTTTTGAGACAGGGTTTCTCTGTGTAGCCCTGGCTGTCCTGGAACTCACTCTGTAGACCAGGCTGGCCCCAAACCCAGAAATCTGCCTACCTCTGCCTCCCAAGTGCTGGGACTAAAAAGGCGTGTGCCATTGCCCAGCTAAAATTAATTCTTATGAATTCAGATGCTCCAGGTCATAGATATGAGAACTGATTCCCACAGCTAGGGGTTCTGAGTTTCCATAGCCAGCAGTTCACAGGGTAAGTGGGGTGCCATAAGCTAAAGGAAACCCGATGAAAAATATGATCTAAGGAGAAGAACATGAAGCAAAACCAATCAACATAGTTAACACTGCCCTGAAAGGACAGTACCCTCAGGCAAATATCAAATCAAGAAAATAAGCAAAAATGAAAACAAAACATAAACCTATTAGCATACCAGAAATCAAGACTCGGGGAAAGACAGCTTCTAGCTATCACTACTGTATTTTTTTTTCCCATAGTTTTTTTTCGTTTTTCGAGACAGGGTTTCTCTGTGTAGCCCTGGCTGTCTTGGAACTCACTCTGTAGACTAGGCTGGCCTCGAATTCAGAAATCCGCCTGCCTCTGCATCCCAAGTGCTGGGATTAAAAACGTGCGCCAGCACAGCCCGGCACACTGCTGTATTTTAATTTGAACCATAACAATCATCTTTGCCATTTTCATGAAATATCAACCTTAATTTTAAAATTTTAGTTATGAGAGCGAAGTTCATTTAATATGCTGATATTTCCCAATGACTAGGGCAGTGCTTCACAAGTAAATACTTATTTAAATAATTGACTCAAGCTCTTTCTTCCTTTACTTCAAGTATCTTGTTTGGATTTAAACATCCCATTTTTCATTCTTCCATTTTTTTGAGACAGCATCTCATTCAGCTCAGACAAGCCCCCAACTCCTTATTCTCTTGCCTTCATCTTCCAAGTGCTGAGATTAGAGACATGCATCACCCTGCCTTTCTTCCCATCCAAGATATGGTCCTACTACATCAGGCTAGTCTCTCCTAATTCATAATCTTCCTTCCTGAACATCTCAAGTGCTGGGATTACAAGCATGTGCTACCATGTACAGATATTTATCCCCTTTTAATGGACTCATTAGTTTACCCAGAGCGGTTACAGCTATTAAATTGCTCTTGAATTTACACTTTAGTTGTGGAAAGTCACTCTTGGTGATAAGCAGGGTTGCCCTAACCAGGGAGTGGATTCTCTAATCCATGAAATTTTAGCCCACCTTTCATCTCCAGCATTATAGACTCAGGCACATCATCTCCCTCCACTTCTTTCCTCAACTCCAGCCTCTTCTTCCAATCTTCCTCATTAGGAACAACTACCACCACTTTCCTGGAGAATGACTTGAACAGCAATAACTTCCTTCGTTGGCCAGAGTTGTACACATTACACTAGTGATAGGAGTAATAACATGTTTAAGGATAAAGGTCACTACTAAACTTATGAAAGAAAACTCTACCTTCTATAACTGAAGCATCAGATTAGAAGTCAATACACAATTTCCTTTAATAATAATCACTATTATTATCACTGCTTTGTGGTAATCAGGATCAAACCTAGGGCTCTGCTAGACAACTGCTCTATCGGTGAGCTAGAGCCCCAGCTCTCCTTTAATTTCTGAGATACTACTCGACAAATATTATTTCATACATCAGGAAAACTGAAGTTGTAAAAGAAAGGTAAGAGACTTGTCCAAGAGCCAGGATAGATTGAAGAATTCAAATGAAATAAATAAACAAATCTCCTCCTCTCCACCATCATCTGAGTTCAGGCACTCTCAGCAAACTCTGCAAGTTTAAGTACATTACATAACTCACAAGCAGAGAGCCATTAGGTAACCTGAGTCTATTCCTTACTTCAGTTCAGATCCCAGTCTAACTTTAAAAAGGACACAAAATTTTCATCTCTGGATCTCCTTTAAAACTAGACTCCTCTTGAATGTCTGCATACCTGATCAAGAATAAAGTTCCTCTTTGATCGTGAAGCAATCTGGACCAGCTTACTAAGGCACTGGGAGGCTTGCTGAACTAAGAGGTCTCGGCTTTTGGGGTCCATCTCTGGCTCCTCGAGCCCCTTCATCTGATGAGTGAGAAATACAAATACACAGCAAGTTCAGGAGTACAAAAGTCAACTGTTCAAATTCTACAAGGGTCACAGGAACTCATCACACTGCCGATTTCCTGTAGTAGTCACTTCTATACTTAACCTGGATTTATTCCAGGCTGTATGTTTGCAGAAATTTGACAATTCAGGGGAGGTGGGGCATATCTTAACACACTGACAGTGTGTAGAGTCTTTGTTCTTGCACACCTCAAAGCTACCCCCATTCCTGACTAAGAATAGGCTGTTAAAGATTCCCAGGGTCTCCACAGCAAACACCATAGCTGACTAATCCTCTTCTCCCCTCTCAGCAACTGACCCTCATTTGAGTGAGCACAGTCTCAGCTCCCAGGACATTGTATCTCCTCTCAGGGTTTTCTTTTGCATATTTCAGTGCCCACTGGGTCTTTCCAGATCCTGGAAGTCCCACCATCAGAATCACCTGCAAGTAAAAGAAACAGCAATGAAATAAAAATGAATCAATTTTATAAAATCCAACTTTCTTTAGAAAACATTGTTATATTTTCCCTATCCAAGTTTGGTAGTAGTTTTAGAATACACTTGAAAGTACATATATATCCATCACTCTCCTAAAGCATGAAGCCTATACTTCTGCATACCTCACATTCCTCTATGGTCTTGGGAGGGACTGCAGTGCGCACACGCTCCTCAACAGGCACAGCATGGATGAACACAAATTCTTCTGGTGGTGGGAAAAAGGGCTCCTCTTTCTGACCAAAGTTTAATTCTATGACACAATTCTTGCAAAGGACATGGGGTAGAAGGGCTCGATCTGCCAGAGATTCCTTGCTGATTCGGAATGCCACACCCAAGTCTTCTCCATTCTTGGAGAAGGATAGCTCAACTTCTCCAGTCTCAAAATTCTACAAGGACAAAAGCACAAGAGCACTTGCAGGTTGACAGGTTTTAAGGACAATGAAATGTTACCACTTATTTATGTATTGGAAGGATGGAGAGATGGGCCAGGGGGTAAAGACACTTGTCACCATGTATGATACCACAAGTTTGGTCCTAGAGCCCACATAATAGGAGAAAACTGTCCTGACTTCCACATACACACTTTGATACGCACCCTCCCCCACAAATAAATGTAGAAATAAGTGAATGCTGGTGCTATTGCACATCTCAACCAAGCAATGCATCCAATGTATAAAAGCCAGTGGTTGGAAGGAAGCATAGCTGAATCCTCTCAGTCTTTTATCTACCCCTTGCTACAAATCCACAAATTTCAGGAACACTCACAGCAAAACAGCCAATAACATCATTCTCCCCAAAAGTCTGGCCAAATTCCTCAAACTGCCCGTTTTCTGCTTTGAGTCCTCTTCCATCAAAACCGTAAGAGAATTCATCTTCACCTAGGAGAGTCAACAATCAATTACCTACCTCCAAAGTTTCCAGAGTAAGGAATATGGTAACAAACACAAAAAAGAAGTTACAAAATCCTTACCAAGCTGGGAACAGGAAAAATCCACAGACCACCCGACTCGAAGGAGAGAGACTTCTGTGCAGCCTTCTTTCATTGGGAGGTTCTGAGTTACCTGGTTAAGTCAGAAAATCAATTCTTAGGTCTATGACAAATGCAGGTGCAAAGTCTAAATTACAAAGATAAGATTCATATACAAATTGGGAAGAAAAAAAAAAAAACTCAGCTCAATACTAAAAAAAACTTTTACTAAACCTAAACCAAAGTTGTGGGCCTGGGACCTATATAGCTCAGAGATACAGCACCTCACACAAGGCACTGAGATCAATCACAATAGCACATAAAACAAACAACAAAACAGTGTCTTAAGAGTCCATTTGTTGTTCAATGTTAAGGGTATGTTCAAGCAGGCTGCCCTTTTCTGAACAAATGAAAGGCTAGATGAAGAGTCTAATACACAGTTTAAATTGATAAATGGTTTTCAAGAATGACTTACCTTGGCCTCAAAGCATACTTTTCCCTTTGTTACTCCATAAGTACTTCTTGCTCCAGACCAAAGGGTAGGGAATTTTTCTGAGAAAAGTGGCTGGCCTCCATATCGGTCTTTGCTTATTTGAAAATGGAGATCCGAGGTATCTGTTAAGAAAGAAAGATGCAACTGGTTTTCTATAGCACTCAACACTAAAAAGTGTTGAGCAAACGAATACAAACCCTGTCTGAGTACCCAAGCCATGAAATTTTACTCTCAAAAGTCATGTTTAGATCACTCCCGAGGCGCAGGAGGATCACGGAAGCCAGCCTGCAATATACAACAAAGCCCTATCCCAAAAACCAACGCAACCTTCTTTATACATACACGTGTCCAGGTTCACTAGCGTCTGATCCTCCTCTTCATCTTTCGCTTCTTCTTCTGGAGGTGGTGGGGACTTTGAGCTATAGGCAGGAGAGGAGAGCAAATGCAATGTAACCAAAGCTACCTTCTTTGAGGTATTTGTGTGGTGCTGTCCTTCTTAAACTATCAGTGAATTACCAAATTTCAGCAAACAGCTTCTTCTAGTCAATGAGAAAAGGGAATAGGAGTTTCCATCATAGATTTATTTCCTCTAAAACTTATGTCTATGAAGACCTAGTCCAGTTTTCAATCCACCCCTCCTTCCACACTGCAATCAACAATGGGAATACCAAAAGCAGAGCAGACACTCCCATCAAGGGCGTGTTTCCCTCACCGGCTGTGGTAAGCCTCCTCTCGGAATTCATAGTAAGCTCGGCCATGTTCATCCTTCTCATCCCGCTGTCTCTTTACCCCCCGCCGCTCACCATCTGAGCCTGTTGGTTTTGACTTTTCACTATCTTGGTCATCTCCTACAAAAGGGAGGGAAAGAAAATCAGTAGTTTTTATACTGGAGCATAGAATGAGCTCAGAGCTAAAAGAATCTAACTTTAAGAAACTGAGGGTATCTGATTGAGACAGAGTGTTCCTATTATACCCATGTTTTATTTCCAAATTCCAAAAATCACTGGTTAAGATGGGCGGGGGGGGGTGGGAGGAGGGTGGGATGGAGGGGAAACTACTATGGGCCATTTAAATTGGGCAATTTTTCCATTCTAAATTTCTTTACTTCAATCAAGCCAACCTGGCAGATCTCCCACTGATAGGGTAGGAAGCATCCTTGAAGGCTTTTAAAAACCTTCACAGGTGAATTTCAATTCTCATCAGATCTGGGTTTATGGCAAATACTTAATGACTATTTTCTAGCATTTTTCAGCAGCTACTTGACACAGAAGCCTCACAATTTCTTTAAGGGACTATCTTTTCTGCATTAAAATGCGCAGCCTTACAATGGCAGGTGTATTTTTAACAGGAACTTGAAAGTTACCAGAGAAATTCTTAGGTCACAAGCAACCCATAAATAACACTGCATCTTTACTGCATGGGATTGGGGGCAGGAAGGTGGTGTTATATATTAAGTAACATTCTTTTTTGTTGTTGTTGTTTCTAGACAGGGTCTCACTATGTAGTTCTGCTTGTCCTAAAACTCACTATTTAGATCAGACTGGCCTCAAACAGAGATCTGCCCGCCTCTGCCTTCAAGTGCTGGGATTGAAGGCCGGTGACACCAAACTTCTTTACAGAGTAACACAAGGAGTTTTTCGTTAGGCTTTGAGGTTTTGAAGGCTTAATTCCTCTAAAACACTCCCTTATCCCTCTGCGCTTTTTATCTGCTATTTGGGATAACACAAATTAAGGGTTATGTAATAGGACTTTGGTCCCAGGACATCAGACACAACAAAAACCCCAAACAACTATACTTTGCGTACAATCATTGTAAAATAGATTCCAATTTTATAACACTAACAGCCAAAAAAAAAAAAAAAACCAAAAAACAAAACAAAAAACTCTAAGGCAAGAAAACCTACTTGAAAGCACTGAGAAGCAGCTCTGCCTCCTCTGACAGACACTCCACAGTGCAACCATGCAAGCATTTCAAAAGGGGAAAGGCCGTTAACTCCTGGGGACGCTTCCACAAATCTACCACAAAGTTACTCCAATGGTCCACGAGTAGCAACCCCTCAATCATTTCAGCTAGGTTAGTTAGGAGCCTTAAGGCACCAGCATAGAATAAGTCTATGCTTATCTACAGCCTAGACGGGAGAAATGAAATATAACATCACAGGGTCAAAGTAAAAAGCCTCAGTCAACTAACTAACATGCTACTAAAATAAAATGTTACCAGTCTGAGAGTTTCTCTTTGCTGGTTAATGATTAAACCCAACAGCTTCACACACACACTGTCTCCTACCGCTTAAGCAGGAAGGAGCAAGGTGAGACATCTACAGTCTCTTTGAGGACTAACTTGGGTTTGACAGAGCAGCATTTCACGGACTGTTTATTGCTTAGCATTTTAAGGTAAGGAATGAACTGTCAGGCCTAAGCTTCCAACTGGTCTCTGTCGATCGCCAATTTTTCGGCATATTTTCGGCTAAAGGTATTCAGCTAAAAAGGGTGGTGGGCACCAAAAGACTGGTCCACAGGTAGCTCGAAAGCAACACACACACACACAGACACCACACACGCACGCACCACTTCCATCCACTAACACTAAGGAACCCCGTTAGGCAGGAACCTCCCTCCTGCAAACAGTGGAGAGACAGGACGTCCAAGCCTTCAAAAAGATGGGCAGCGGATGAAAGCCACCTTCCCAGGGAGAGAACCTCATCAAACAGCCACTAGAACAGTGCACTTTCGGGCAAGTGGAAACAAGGAATCAGATAGCGCGGTGCAGGGTGGGGTGCTGGATCGGAGACGCACCCGGCAGGTTGAAGCCGGGCTCTACTGCCAGTTCCTCACCTTGTTCCTCTATGGCCTTGTCAACCGGCGCCTCGGATCCCGGAGTCTCGTCTCCGCTCCGTTCCTCCGGCCCGTCTTCCTCCCCCTTGCCGTTGTCATGCTCTTCGCCACCATTTACCCCACCTGACCCAGCCGTGGCCTCCGCCGGTGTGTCGGAAGCTTCGGGCTCGGCCTCCATGGCTGACGTCTCCGGGGGCTCCGGAGGCGGCTGCGCGGCCTGGCCCAAAGCCTGAGCAGGTGGTGGTTCCTCGTCTTCGTCCTCAAGCAGCGCCTCCTCGTCCTCCTCCTCCTCGTCGTCGTCGTCGTCCTCGTCGTCTTCCCCGCCCGGGCCTCCGCCCGACGCGGCCACAGGCCTAGGCTCCGCCTTGCAGGCCCCACCGGGCCCGGCCCCACCAACGCCGGCCTCGTCCTCTAGCATCTCGGCATCCAGTGCCTCCTGAAGCCGCTGCGCAAGATCCATTTTGAGGCCGCGCGAATCCAGGCCCCGCCGCTGAAGCTCCGACCGCAGCTCGGTCACTTTCAGCCGCTTCACCTCCATCGCCGCCGTCGCCTCCTCCGCCTCCCGCCGCCTCCTCCCCTGCGAACTGTCGACCGAGCCCGACCGCGCAGGCGCCGCCGCCGCCCGCCTCCGCCTCCCGCGCCAGCACTGAGCCCGCGCTAGCAAGCGCACGCACACGGAGGCAGAGGCAGCGCCGACTTCGCGGCGTGTTTGTGTCGCCTTCCTCCTGCCCTGCCCCTTTCGGCTCACGGAGCCCAAAACAAGACGGTGGGGAGCAGCTTCCGACACACTCGGCACTCGACCGCGGGGGAGTGCGCACCGAGGACGACCGAGTTCCCTCACTTTCCTCCCTCCTCGCAGAGATCCGGGCCAATCAGCGCAGGCGGCACGACCGCGCAGCCGCACGGGGGCCTGAGTCCGGCAAGGCTGGCTGCGGCTCAAGTGCCTCGTAGCACGGAAGCGTGAGCGCGCTCCTCTCTCCGTACTTTAGTTGCAGGCTCTGCGCAGTCGCGCCGGAGTCCCGCCCACCTCGCGTCTCTTACTTCCTGCCGGCTCCCGATTACCGGAGCACCCTAGGTCTTATTCGATGTCCTCTCTTGCTTATTCTTTGACTGCGACTCCTGAGACTAGTAACCGAAGGCAAGCTGGAAGGGTGGGTGGTGCAGGGTTTTCGTAGCTAGTAGGGAGAGGGCTTTCCAGTACTCAGGGGGAGAGAGAGCAATGCCGGGACCTCTTTCCGTGCTTAAACATCTACCTGGCAACAGAGGGTCCAACCCCACCCCTTCCTTCTCTCATTGGCCAGCTTGAATCGTAGTCTGTTGCTCTGATTGGTTATCCGATATCGTGCGGCTTTTTTTCCTATTGGAGAAGTGGCCGGGAATTTTTTTTTTTTTCCGGGTTGGTCCGCTGGGGAGGCGGGGCCGGTTCTGCGGGATTACTTTTCTAGACTCGTTTCTGATTGGGTGGTATGACGCAATGCGCGCGCCCCATTAGGTGCTAAACTGCTGGCCCGTCTGGTCTCTTCCTCTCTGTGATCCTACACGTAAACTGAATTACTGGAGGAGTCTTCCGGGCTTGGTCCTCGGCTGTGGTGCAGTTGTTGGGCACAGTGCTTACGGCCTCCTGGGCCTCACTCACTTCGGCACCTCAATTAACAGCAGAACCATCAACAAATGTTTCTTGGATAAGGACAAATAAAGAGGTTGGAAAGGGGCGAAGTCTTTATGACTTGTTTCAGTAGTTCCGCCTACTCCATTTTCTTCCAGGTCAGGGGGTGTGCCCCAGAGAAAGAAGGAAACGAATTTTGCGAGCGGTCACACACTTCGAACGTTTAGTCGGGCCTTTGGATTTCCCTAGAGTCTATAATCACGACGGGGATCTCTTCTCATGGAACTCATTTGGTCTATGGCTTCACTACCCTCACACCATTCCTTTTTTTAGTTTGCGGAACTTCTGGAAACTGAAAACTACCACAGTAGGATAGATGGAACTAGTAAAATCAGCAAAACTCAAATCCCTGCGAGCCTCTTGAAGGAGGGTAATTTTCTGCTTACGAATTGATGCTCTAATCATCTACTTTGATCCCAGCTTCAGTTTCTCTTTCATTTAACAGTTCCAAAAGTCATGGAGAAGCGCCTTCAGGAGGCTCAGCTATACAAGGGGGAAGGAAACCAGCGCTACCGGGAAGGGAAGTACCGAGATGCCGTGAGTAGGTACCATCGAGCTCTTCTTCAGCTGAGGGGTCTGGACCCAAGTCTGCCTTCCCCTCTACCCAATCTGGGACCTCAGGGCCCAGCTCTCACACCGGAGCAAGAAAACGTACTGCACACCATCCAGACCGACTGCTACAACAACCTAGCTGGTAAGTATGGGTGGGCAGAGCATCAAGACACTACCACAGGGCCAGGCAGTGATGGAGCCTGTCTTTAATCACACTACTCAGGAGATAGAGGCAGTTCGAATACAGAGCGAATTCCAGGACAGTCAGGGCTACACAGAGAAACCCTGTCTCTGCAAAACAAAAAGGAAAACTAACAGAAAAAGAATCATCAAGCCCTTTGAACATTGGAAGATGTTCTCTTTTTTTTTTCTTAAAGATTTACTTATTTATTATATGTAAGTACACTGTAGCTGTCTTCGGACACCCCAGAAGAGGGCATCATATATCATTACAGATGGTTGTGAGCCACCATATGGTTCCTGGGATTTGAATGCATGACCTTCGGAAGAGGAGTCAGTGCTCTTAACCACTGAGCCATCTCTCCAGCCCCGTAACCATCCTTTCTTAAATGGAACATCCCCAGGACTATGACTGTTTCCATTTTTCAATTTATTCTTACTTGTTTGAAACAGGGTATACCACCTATCACAGGCTAGTCTGGATCTCAAGCTTGAAGCCATTTTTCTTTCTTTCTTTCTTTCTTTTCTTTTCTTTTCTTTTTTTTTTTTTTTTTTTGGTTTTCCGAGACAGGGTTTCTCTGTACAGCCCTGGCTGTCCTGGAACTCACTCTGTAGACCAGGCTGGCCTCAAACTCAGAAATCCGCCAGCCTCTGCCTCCCAAGTGCTGGGATTAAAGGTATGCGCCACCACTTCCCCGAGCCAATTTTCTACTTGGACTTCTCCAGTGCTGGAATTACAGGTGTTAGCAACAATCCTCCAGATAAACCCATTGGTAGTCCCACCCTAGGTTCACTAAATCAATATCTGGAGTTCAAATCCCAGCAACCATATGGTGGCTCAAAACCATCCATAATGAGATCTGATGCCCTCTTCTGAGGTGTCTGACGACAACTACAGTGTACTACATACAATAAATAAATAAATATTTTAAAAAAAAAAAAAGATGGTTACATAGGATTCATAGATGTGACATCTATGACACGTGTTTAGGTCACTACACATTGATCTATGTAAGTGTCGTAGTAATTCTTTCAGATTAGTCCTAGGAAATCACCAAGTACCCAGTAAAGAGTAGATTTAAAGTTATACCCAGACAACAGTCTTAATTCCTAAAACTTAAATGCTTATTGCAAGATTCTGTGCCCCTTAAAAAATAGAAAATGTACTAAGGAATTTGCCAAAGATCAACTTTCTTAAAGAAGCCTTCAGTAATCAAGCAATAGTTTAATTTTACTTATTCTCTAGCAGTTTTATTTAAATTTTCATTTGTTTGTATATACTTCTCACTTTGTGGTGCCCTGACAGTATTTAATCATTGCTTGAACTCCGTTGCTCCTCAGTAGAGATCAGTGAAGCCTTATATCCTAGAGTACTTTCCCTAAGCTGGCAAAATCCTACCTCAAAGCTGGGGCCCAAAGGTAGAATGGGACAATAGGATTGAGTGTATTATATCTTAACTAGTATTCTCACTAAGCTGTTAAATCAGATCCCTCCTCTCTAAGCTCAAAGACCTCTTCCTTCTAATGTCTATGAAAGGGATTTCCTTTGTTTCATGGGTTGTAACTGGTTTTCCTACCTCAACCAACACCCCCACCCCAGATGGCTAGCATTGCTGAGATATATTTCTCACTGATCCCAGCACTTGAGAGGCAGAGGCAGACAGATTTCTGAGTTCGAGGCCAGCCTGGTCTACAGAGTGAGTTCCTGGACAGCCAGAGCTATACAGAGAAACCCTGTCTTGAAAAATCAAAAAAAAAAAAAAAAGAAGATATTTCTTGTGAAATCTGTTTCGACACATGATGAGATGTCCGATCAAGCCTGGGGGCAGAGCACTTTATTATTTAGACTAAACAAGGTTAGAGAGATGGCCCAGTAGTTAGGAATGCTGATTGTTCTAGCAGAGGAGCACAGTTCAATTCCCAGCACCCACATGGTGATTTACAGCCATCTCTAACTCCAGTCTCAAACGATAGGACACTGCCCTCCCTTCTTACCTCCTCAGGCACTAGGCACACACGTGGTTCACATGCATAAATAAAGGCAAAACACTCTACACGTAAGAGAGTGTGTGTGTGTGTGTGTGTGTGTGTGTGTGTGTGTAAAATCACCAAGGTGCCTGCCTTGTTTACTCTTTGCTCCTAATATAGTGTCTGATTATAATCAGTGCTTGTTAAATAGTTATCAGTTGAAACATTGAAGCTACAGTGCTGGATTAATTGACCTGTGGAGAATACCCCATGTAAAGCCTGCTTAGGAGGGTGTTCTAGCAGAGATATAATCATAGTCCAGGCTTGTTAATGGCTTAATTATACCTGAATCTCTGCTACCTGAACATGATTAGTTATGTTTGATATTTTTAATTATATTTAATTCTCATAGCTGTTAAATAGAGTCTTTCCCTTACTTTTTTACATTTAAAAAATAATTATTTTATTTTTAATTATGTGTCTATGGGTATGTGTACTTGTCAAGGCAGATGCTTATGATGTCCAGAAGAGGGCATCAAATTCCCAGGAGCTGCAGTTACAGGTGGTTGTGAGCCATCCGCTGTAGGTGCTTGAAAGCAGACTTGGGCCCTCTGCAAGAGCAGTATGTGTGTTCTTCACCATTGAGTCATCACTCCATCCCCTTTACTTTTATTTTTGCTGGTGATGGGGATTGAACTCAGAGCTTAAAGATGCCAGGCGGTCAATCAGTCTACTGAGCCACAACCTTTCTTTAAGGCAGAACATCGTCTGGAACATTGCCTCCTCCAAGTCCACTCGCAGTGACACACTTTGACACACATCCTCCAACAAGGCACCACACCTCTTAAGCTATCTCAAGTAGAGTTACTCTCTGATGACACAGTATTCAATTCAAACACATCAAACACATGAACCTGGGACTACCGTACTGAGGGTGGCCTTGGATTCTTTTTTTTTTTTTTTTTGGTTTTTGAGACAGGGTTTTTCTGTATAGCCCAGGCTGTCCTGGAACTTGCTCTGTAGACCAGGCTGGCCTTGAACTCAGGAATCCACCTACCTCTGCCTCCCAAGTGCTGGGATCAAAGGCGCCACCACCGCCCGGCTGACCTTGGATTCTTTTTTTTTTTTTTTTTTTAAGATTTATTTATTTTATGGGTATGAGTACACTGTAGCTGTACAGATGGCCATGAGCTATCTGGTGTGTGGCTCCTGGGAATTGAACTCAGGACCTCTGCCGGCCCCACTCACTTCTGCTCCGCTCACTCCTGAGTTATTCACTGTAGCTGTCTTCAGATGCACGAGAAGAGAGCATTAGATCTCGTTACTGGGATCCGAACTCATGAACTTCAGGAGAGCAGTCCGTGATCTTACCCACTGAGCCATCATGCCAGCCCAACCTTGGATTCTTAATCCTCCTGCCTCTACCTCCCAAGAGTTGGGATTACAGGCATGCACTACTGTGCCATGTTAGAGTTTTAAATAAAAAAATAAAATATGGGCTGGGCGATGGTGGCACATGCCTTTAATCCCAGCACTTGGGAGGCAGAGGCAGGTGGATTTCTGAATTCGAGGCCAGCCTGGTCTACAGAGTGAGTTCCAGGACAGCCAGGGCTACACAGAGAAACCCTGTCTCGAAAAACAAAAAAAAAAAAAAAATAAAGTATGGGGACTGCAGAGATGGCCTGCCAGTTAAAAAGTACTTCCTGCTGTTGCAGAGCACTTGGGTTTGGTTTAGCACCCACCCACATAGTGGGGCATATAGGCATCTGTCATTCCAGCTCCAGGACCTGATGCCTGTCTTGACCACTCCTGACTCCTACATGCATATGATCCACATTTATATGCACACTCACAAAATGAAATAAACTTTATGTATTTATCGTGTTTGCACATATACTCAAGCATGACATGATATATTCACGTATTGTGAATGTCAAAGGAAAACTTGTGTGAGTCACTTCTCTTTCCCAGGAATCAAATGCAAGTCTTCAATCTTGGTAGTAGGAGGCTTTACCCACTGAGGCAGGTTGTCAGCCAAAACTTTTCTATCTCTAGTTCCTAGATGAGGGTATGAATATGGGAGACACTTA